>VZTE01006298.1:2584569-2609957 GCA_013397775.1 Eulacestoma nigropectus | reverse complement strand
AAAAAAAAAAAAAAAAAGATAAGCATCTTGAACCAATTAAAACCACTTTTCTCTATTGCAGTCAAAGCCAATTCTTGATACAGAGCTTTTCTTTTGTTTTCAACTCTAATTTCTTTCTTGCTTTAGCAGGAAAATATTTTCAATGATTTTTTTCTTTATCAAGGGAAAAATGTTTTGCCTCTATTTTCTTCAGACTCAAAAATTATTACACTCAAGCAAAGTTAAAAAAAATCACACAACAACATTTAGGCAACGACAAGCACAGAACTTTTTCTGCTACAAAAAAGTTTCTAGAAGCCATGAGAAGCTGAACTGAGAGTATGTCAACAATTTCTGCTGCTGCTGCTCTCCTGCCAGAGATAGGACTGAATGAAAATATCTAGACTTTGAGAGCTTTTAAGTTCAGGAGGCAGAAACTGTGAATTAAAATTCGGACCGTCACCAAGATGACACGACTAGAACAGACATCCCACATCAGGTTGGCCAAACTGTAACTCATGAGCAAGAGGAGTTAGGACCAAAAATTCATAGCCTATATCTGACCACTGAAAGTCTGAAATTGTCTATTCTCTCTATCACTACAGATTACTGAGAGCACCCTTTAAATTTAGAGTTGTGGTTCTCAAAATCATATCAAACCAGATGGTCTCCAGAGCTTTCCTCCATGAAACACAGGGTGGTGCTTTGGCCTGTGTGGTATTATGCATAAACTGTGCAAAGGCACCTACGTATCTTCTCAACACCTCTTTTCCAAATTGTTAATATCATCTGTTCATACATATCAGGAAAGGTAAGATGCAAACCACTGTAACCAGAAGGGCAGAAGTGTCAGTGAGATAAGGTCTTCACAGCGCTGTGACTTCTGAAGTTTGAGTATCCAGAAGGAAGAAGAACCTGCCTAGACCCAGTACCCTGAATAGTCTCATCCAAATTGTGAGAGATGGTGGAAAGTCCTTTTTATTCCTTAACATGGGAGGGGTAAGAGATTTGGTTGTACAAGCACCAACTGATTTGCTGCTAAACCCCTTGCCACATGTAAGATCTTTCTTGAGTCAGCAGCATGCTGTGCTGATTTTCTCTGCTATTTCTATTGCATATGGTGTAGTTTCTTGTATTAAATGTGATTTTTAGAGGTTTGTTTTTGCGTCTTGCTGTCAACCCCCACACACACACTTTGGTTTTTGTAGAAAGCACTTTTATTTCTTGGATCTACAGCACTATTGAGTGAGTCTTTACTGAAATTGTTTTTGATTTTGCTCTCTTTTATCTTTTTAATGGTATTTCCCACCAAATTGACTTGCAGATGCTAATACTTTGACAACTAAAGAATCAGGTATGTCTGAGTTGTCATCTTGCAGTCAGTTTTTCCAGAGGCAAAAAGCAGTGCTTTCCCAGTTATTTAACTTTTTGCCTACCTACCTGCATTTCAGAAGCTGTCTTTAAGACTCTTTTGTGGACATGTAACTCTAAAGCATTTAAGAAGCTTCACAATGATTTAGCCATGCAATTCGTATAGTCTCTAATAGAAATTATGTGGTTAATTCCCCATGCAATCCTTGGACTTTTCTTTTTTTACAATAGCTGGGCAGTTTGTATTTGCAGAGATGTGGTCAAAGTTCTCTGTTAAATGTCAGTAGGGGAATTATGAAAACTCTTTGCACAGTAACTCACTTTTACAGAACTAGGCCCACACTGGTCTGATCTTTCCATATTAGGCTTGATATGTTGTGTCAAGCATTTCAACCTCTAGCTTCCATCAAAAGATAAATGACAGCTCTCTCTGAATTAATGGAACATGAGAGCAGATCACTGCTCTGCACACTGCACCCTATGAAATGTTTAAGTATGAACTCACCTGACCTGACCTTGCTACTTCCACTTTTCCAATTTGTTTTCTGGTGATTGAGAAAGGTGAGGGAAGAGTTCAGCACCCATGCAGGATGTTTTAGTCATACACCACTGTGACATCCATCAGAAATTGACTCTGTTTCTCTAAAATCAAAAAGGCAGTTTAATACACATATGTCCTGTTAAAAAAAAAAGAAAAAAAAGAAAAAAAAAAAAAGAAAAAGAACTAAAGTTCTATGAACTTCCTGAGATTTTCTCCTCCTGTTACGTTCAATGGTATTTTTGTTAAATATCTTCCTGTGAAATACCCTGGGCCCATCAGCTGTGCTAATCTGGGTAAATCAGGTGGCATTTCATTGCATACAGTATAGTAAGATACCCCACCTCAACTCATACCCAGAAGAGAAGAAAGGATATCAGGAATCAGAGTCTTGAAGTGTTTCTGGAACAGTAGGATGAAATTATATCACCCAAGATTTTGTGTTGCTTTGCTTTCAACCAAATTCTTGACCATGCAGCAAACAACCACTTGAACCAGCAAATACATATATCCTATGTATAACAGATACAGTAAATATATAGATGTGCCTATATATGTAGTGTATTTGTGTGTTTACAGTAATAAAAATGATTAACTATTTGTATTATTTTTACAGGTAACAAAGTAAAAGTTTGAAGAAGATCAGCTTAAAAGCAAGACTTAGAGGAGTAGACTAAGCCAGGACTTGTCTCTGAAAACAAATTTGTAATTTTATCCAAATGTCCCAGTGAGAAAATAATTACTATGGGGGCCTTGATTAGGATAAATGGGACACCAGTAAACTGTCTTAACACTGTGGTGCAGACTGCAGCGTATCCTTTCCAGTACAGCCCTGGAGGCCCAAGAGGATGAGACTTTGGGAATACAAATCCCAAAATTGCACTGAGATACCAGCCTGCAGTGATGGACAGCTGAGTAAAGCAGGATTTGGCAACAGCAAGAAGGATGAGAGAAGACATTCATAAATATACTTTAACAGTAACCTCTGTCTCACAAGCAGGATGAAGGTGATGGGCTAACCTGAGACTCACACTCATAAAAGGTCAGTCTTCCAATTGCTCACACAAAAAATGTCATGGTACTTATGTTCCTAATTTTAACACACAGCTGTTACACTGGCTCTCCAAGGTGGGTATTTATGTGCTTGACTGACTGGATTTCAATTTCCGTAACATCAGTCATATCCTAATCACTACTACTGAGAAAAAGCAAAACAGATCTGGTGCAAAAGATAGGAGAATCAGACATGTAAACTGAATTTTTGAGAATAAGGTACCTAGCTTACTATCTGTGAGGTTCAATTAGGATATTAATAAAGGTAGGGATTTGTGTATGTATGTTTCTATGCATGAGTTTTTAAACAGTATTCTAGACATCTCTTTTATTTTGAATTCCACTCTATGGCAATATGAGGAGAAAAATTTTCATATAAATGGAGATACAGACAGAGTAAAAGTATGTGGATGCGGCCAAAATTAGAATAAAGAGAGGATTTCACTTTTCAGTTATCTGAACTTGAAATTTCCATAAGCTTCTCTTATGGTCTGTAAACAAAACAAGAACAGAATCAACATCTGCTGTTTTTATAGCCAGTGTCAGAGTTTCAATACAGAAGAATGACATTTGGCCTCATCATAATAAGAAGCTGGCTCTGTATGTGCCTCTGATGCCTCTGCTCACTTGTTCATGTATCCTGAGCATTGCAAGCATACTTCTGAACCATAGAGAATGCAGGGTACAGCGGTTTTCATCTCTATTCACAATCTAAGGCTTTTTGCTTTCTCTTTGACCATTTGAATGCAAAATAATATATATTATTTTCATCTACTTAAGTTTGTCTTCGCTGCTTACATGTAGGTTTTCTGTCAGTGGAGCATACTAGTCATAATAGGAATACACACTGAAAATGCTTAAACAGAGACTTCAAACATACACATGGTAAGGTATTGGAAGAATACTCTTCATTCAAGCTCTTCATATGACTTCAGGGTTCCTATGGTCTACGGAATTGGCAACTTCAGCAAAAGTGCAAACAAGCTGCAGCTTTGGCAGTTCTAATGAAGCTAAAACTCAAGACCAGATTCACAGACAAAGATACCAACGTGACCTGCTGGTCTGTAAAGATCCTTTTATTTGGGACACGGGTATGAATACTAGGTGCTGTGCTACCTGAATAAGACTAACAATAGAAAAATAAATGAAGAGTACAGTACTTGAAAGCAGAAAGTTGCAGAGAAAAATTATATATTGCTTTGCTCCTCAGCAGCACCAAATGGAGCTAAAAATTTGTAGCCTGTTTTTATGTATTTGTAGCCTTAAGGAAACCACAGCATTCCATAAACAATATGTGCACAACACCCTGAAATTACATTGGTGGGGAATGGCAGCTAAACCATAGCTTAATGCCATAAACACAAAGCTCATTTTCTAATAGTAAATAATGGAAACATGAGTGCCCACATCAAACCAAAGGAACTGTGTCATTTTGAAGTGCCATGGGGAAGAGTCAAAGCCTAAATCTTGGGGACCAGCAAATGTCAACACAGTCTGAAAGAAGCAAACCAGATGACTACAACCTGCATTGTCTTTTTCAGGAATGAAAGGAAGAAATGAAATTTAGACCCAGCTCAGAGTTTGTGAGTAGATAGCTCTCTCCAAGTCCACATTCCAGAGTTTTTTGTGTCTTTGCAGTAGTTACTAGTGTTTGACTCATTACCAATGCATCATTAAAAAAAGCCTGCAGCAATAGTTTATTTGTGCTCTGCTTTTCCCTCTAGAGCTACAGGTGTTTAAATCATTGTGTAAATTTGATTTTTATTTAAATCAAAATTCAAAAACAACCTCAGACACTGAAGTAGCATTCACTAGATGAGGATGTACACCCAGGCCTGTTGGAGATTTTCTGTACCACTGGCTTCCTGCAGGTCCCTGCAAGAAGGCACAGTTTTGATTCAAGGATGATTTTTAGGAGGAAGAAGGGTAGAGGAAAGAGAGAGCAGGTGCATGTGTGTGCCTAGTTTATTGCTCCAAGAGGCACTGATGTATCTGTACAATTCTTGATAGAGTTTTGCTGGTGGTGGAAGTTTTTTTATTTGCTTTTGTGTCAGTCACTGTTTGCCATAGGCCAGACCACCAAAGTATGTTCAGGCTCTGCTATGCTATGACATGTCCTTCTTGGTAAAGAAAAGAAAAAAGTAATTTCTGGCAATAGGGGAAAGTCTAGAAACTGCTAACACTAAGTGTTCAGAATCATAAAGGGGAAAATTTATTTTTTATTATCATAATTTTCAAGCTGTGAGAGACTAAATTTAAGTGCAATAAGGGGAAACACTTAAAGAATGATGAGTGAAAAGAGGAGAATTTATCTGTTTAGATAAATTGTCCATGCTCCAGCTTTTCACCCCTACTCTGGGGTCTGAGTAAGAACATCCTGTATAACATTTCTTCCCTTGAGCTAAAAACAACATGAAACTGGAGCATTTTCATAGAGGAACAGGAGCCTGTTTTGAGCCAACAAGTTGCCTTTGGAAGAAAAACGAGAGTGAAATTTTGTGAAATGCTATCCTTATTGGCTTGCTTCTTATTCTGCAATATTAAATAAAAAACTTATTTTCATTTTTTTTCAATTACATTTGAGTGGTTTGTTTGGGCTTTTTTACAACCTCAATCCTCTTCCTATGAATCCCCTCACTTTCTGATACTTGATTTGGCAATGCCAGTCACCTACCTTATGTGAACTTTTGACACTGTCCAGACTTCACAGGGTACCAGTGTGTATCCTCTCCATAACTTGAAAGAGCATTCCTGCTGGACTCTCATTCGGGAAGCTCTAGTTTGGGTCAGGAGGGTCAGGATGTGCCTGTGGGGAAAGGGCAGGGTAGAGAATCATTGAAGAAGAGGTGACTCCAACTTTCCCCAGCCACTCTCAGCTAGCCAGCACCGCAGGAAAAGTCTCTGCACACTTGGATGCACCACTGTGCATTCACATGCTCCTGCACAAACATCCAGGCAGACGAAGAGGCGAGACAAAGTGCTCCTTGCACTCATTAAGGAATTAGCAGGATGCAATCTAGCTCTATATAATTAGCCAGTGAAACTCATTCACACTACAGTGATCACTATTATTAGCAAGAAGCAGCAGCATAGTGGGAGACTGTCAGGCAAACCTTTCTGCCCAAAAGGGTCTCGGTCATAGCAGCCAGCTGCAGGCGTGCTCCCCTTGCTTCAGCTGCTGGGTTGGGGTCACTGATGAGCCTTCTGGTGCGCAAAAGGAGCAGGCAAGTGGTTTACGCACTAGCAGGGACAACATTTATTTTCTTCTCGGTATTTCTGATGTTTTGCAGCGTACAGCACCAACTAAATCAACCTTCTGCCAATGCAAACAGAAGTAAATAAAGCATCTGGGGAGTAGAAAGGGAAATTTTATATGGAAGAGACTGAAGTTTCCCTCCAAGAAGTGCTGTACACATCTGCAAGCTCAATATATTTCTCTAGAAGGGATGACTGAGAGAGAGTGAGTGCAGAAACGCTCTTCAGAATTATGCTAAAGAAAATACCACTTGTGGAAGGGCAAAAGCAACACAATAGGTAAAAGAGAAGTGGAAATGGATGCAATATATCACCATTTATTTTCTGATGCAGGCATTGAAGAGAGATTGCCTGTTCTGATGCCTATACAATAGTGGCTGGCTAGATCTCATCTCAGCACAGTGTATCACCGTGCTTTCAAGCACACTTTCAAGCAGCCGCTGTCGGCACGCAATTACCTGAAAGACACATCTACAAAGTGATTCCAATGCAGAGAGCTGCCTAAGAGACTTATTATACTGTAATAATATAAATATGTAAACATTACACACTAGAAGCCTTATTGATCCTTTCTACCAGACATGACATCATTATTAATAAAAATGTAATGGAAGAGCTATAAATATGCAAAATAATAGCATATTAACCTAAATAACACCAACAAATTGTACAGCTTAGCATAAAATTGAAAACCACTAACCAAACACTGTGTGGTTTGCTCATACTAGAAGCAGTCAGGAATCATACATAATGCAACAGTGCAACTGCTAACAATAGTCTCATGAAGATAATTTAGGCTAGAACTGGACAAGCTCCAGGAAATCTGCCTGGAGAGCTAATGCTGAGCTTTTCTTCTCTTTTTCAATGAAAGAGCTCAGAGTTGTTTGGCTCACTGTCCCAGGTGAATCTTATTAAAAGGCAAAGGATAATTTGAAAAGTTAAGGAAGAGGTAAACAGCCTATAAATAATACAAATATATACAGATATATTAAAAAAATTTAAAAAAAAAGAAACTGCAAGAAAGACCAAAAAGCATACCCCACCCTGAAAAAAAGAAAAAAAAGACTCACTAGATGAGTCCAGACAGTTTGGAAAAAGAAGAAAAAAAGCAAGAAAAATTAGGAAAAATTGAGACAGCCTGTTGCCAAATGTTATTCATTAACTAAAACCTATTACACTGCAGAAAAGAGTCCAGAGAATGTCAGACATCACGACAAAGAAATGTTAGACTATAAATTGTTCAAAACTGGCACCATATTTTATATGCCTCTAAATACTGATGATTTACAACCTATATAAATAACATTATTAGTATAAAAGCATCTTTTATAAAGATTAGGAAGACACACCACTAATGAAAGTGGAGAGTATGGTGCAGTTCAAGCAAAAATAATAGGCTTAATGCAGAAATTACTTGTGGAGGTTTTCTGCCTTGTGTTGTGCAAGAGGTCAGACTAGCTCCTCTAAATGGTCTGTTCTGGCCTCAGAGTCTACAAAACTCCGACATTTTAGCTGACAAAGGCTTTTCCCCTCTTTTTTTTTTTTTTTATTTTTTTTAAATGAGATGAGCAAAGATGCAACACTGAATTCTTAAAACAGATATTTTAAAATAACAGCATTAGTTCTGACAGGACTCAGTGACTAAAGGGCAGTACGAAAAATGTGAATCCCTGGCTGTGACACTGCTGTCAGCAAGGCTGGCCTGTCCCATATCCAGAGATCCCACCAGATGCTGGAAGAACCTGCCACTAGAGGCAGAACTGGCAAGAATGCCTCTGTTTTACTTGGCAACTTTAAGACCTCAGGGAGAATACCTTATTTTATTTCTTTTTTCTTTGTTTCCAAAACATATGTGCCAAAATTTCCATCAAATGAGAAATATGAAGAAAATATTTAGTTTAGTTGGGTGCAATCAAAAGACATACATGAAAAAGAACAACCTAAATATCTTGAAATTACAATTCCTGTGATTTAGTCTTAATTGCATTTACAGCATATTCTTAACAAAGTATCTCTTATTTGCTAAAAACAAATTACCTAACAATACTTGAAAGGTACATAAACCTTTCACTGAAGCTGGGCTGAATTTGGAGTTTGTAATGAATTCTCAAACTAGATGAGATTTGGAGGGCTTCATAATGAAAAAATAAAGACTAAAAGTTAAATAACACTTTTCTTAAAATCACAGTGAAAACTTTAACTAAGTAATCCGCATCCCCTTCCTCATGATAAGTTTTAGGTGTTGGTAAACTATCTGATAAGCAAGTGTATGTTTGTCCATAACTGTTCTCTTAATGCCACTACTCTTTTAATTCCTACTGTCCAGAGTGATTTTAATTGTACGCAGTCTGCAAAATTCTCACAATTTTATTATGATATATGGGCTTTATGTTACATCCTTACTTAAATCTGAGGGTAACGCAGACTTTCCTAAGTATTTTTCCAATCTTTGCCATGCAGGAGGAGAGGACTAAAAAAACAAGAAACCATGCCTTAAAACCTTGGAACTCGGAAGAAAAAAGAACCTCCAAATAATTAAGAAGTTCACCAAGAACTTGGTGGTTTACTTGCATCCAACTCAACACCTGAAGATTTGAAATCGTTCAGGCCATTCAGGAAATGTGTACACTGTTTTATGGTAGCTCAATGTCAAAGTCTGACTTTATATATACACACACATGTTAAAGCTACCACACTTTGCCACAGCACACACTGCCAGCCTGAGGCGGGTGGGCTGAGGAACTGAGACACGGAGATGCAAAATGACTGAGCATAAGAAGCTAGCCAGATCAGGGCAGAGGGAGGAAGAAAGCTCAATCCTGATCATGAAACCAAAGTCTATCCTAAGAACAAACCATTTGTTTTTCCTTTTTTTTTTTTTTTTAACAAAATGTCACTTTTCATTTAGTATATGTGTTACATACTGCTATATTAAGGACATAAATATTTCTGTTTCTCACTATTTGAACATAGAGAGATATTTTAGTTAAACATTAGTGCTAAATTCTATCACTTTGACTTCTTCCCAACTGGTGATTCAGAAATGAAGCTTCTTTGAGAGAGAATTTCACAGGCAGCAGGTGATATTCTGAGCTGCAACAGTATTTGGTGGTTTTGGCTGCTCAATGATTCTCATTCCTCCCAAAGATCTTCTTAGTGGAGGTGGAGAAGAAAAAAAGGAGAAGGAACTTATTACATATCCTTTATGTTCATGTTTAGTTTTACAAAAACTTCTGTGGGTGTCTCGAGTTGATGTGCAGCCTTTATTCACAATATTCCCTACACAATCATTCCTTAAAGTTCACTTAGTTTACATTTTTGAGAGTCTGTCACTGAATTCAATAGACTGGAGGAGTCTTACAGAAAGGTCTAGGTAAGTGCATTAAAAAAAAAAAAAAAAAAAGTAGGAGCAAAGAATGAAGGTTTCTTATTCATTGGCCTTAAAAGAGGAACCAAGTGATATTCAGTGACAGGTTCAAGAATATACCATAAATATATTTATGTACATAAGTACATGGGTACATAAGTAACCTGTGGAACTTATTGCCAAGGGAGACCAAGAATAAACTGCGATAGAGAGAGGGACCACACATTCCCACAGACAAAGACAATGCTTGCAGTTTCAATGAGGCGAAACAGCAGAGCCTGTAGCACCTGTGAGCCCAGCACATCCTCCTCTCCAGCCATGGCCCAAGCATCAGGACTGCTCTGCTGGTGGCTGCACTGCCTCTCAACAGCCTACTTGAAAACATCAATTTGAGTCAAATCTGCTGGCCATGCTTGGGTTCCTAGAATCTCTCACATGGAAGGAGACCCCCAGAACCCTCAGCTCCAGGATGCATGCCAGCACAGGCTGTCATCTCTCAGTCCCATCCACAGGATCTACTCTGGTCTACCTTCAGGAAGCGGCTGGAGCCAGCACACACAGAGGATTTTGGAAGGAATAGGAGCAAATACATTTAAGTGCAAAAAGTCATACAGAATCAAGGAGGGACTTCTCCAGGTATGGGTGATTTGCTTCACTGATTTTTTGAGCTTTCTCTGCATAACCAGACAAGATAGACCATCCATCTGACATGCGACTGCCATCCCTATTTTTCTAAATGTTAAAGTGACATTTGACAGAAAAACATGTTACACATTCTCGATTAAATGATTCCATTTTTTATGTTTTGGGCTCTAAGGTCCTCCTAAGGGCTAGGCATGAGTGTCCTACATGAGCGTGGCATACTTTTCTCTGAGGGTTGGCTGTAGAATCACTCAATCAGGATGCAAGGATTCAGCTTTTGCAGATGCAGACCAAGACAAGCTCACCTTTTCTCCATCGACCTTTCTACATAATGTACAACAGCCTAATTGTCAGGCTTGTTACCTCTGAGACAGAGATTGCACACTAGTTACCACATTTTAAAGAGTAAGTTTGATAGAAACTCTCATCTCCTCGAAATGACAGGCAATTGCCAGAAAGGAACTCAGCACTGTAAAATGGTGAGTTTTTATCTTACAAAGAACAGTGATGACACTCATTATGACGTTATTGGATTTTTATATAATGAAAACCAGGTTAAAAAGTATTAAAATTGTCTGATATCATATTCAATACTTCTCATATACATATAAACATATGCACACGTACATATACATGTATGTATATGCATAAGATCATGGCCGTGATTCTTTTCTGCTTTTTTAAAAAGAGCATATCTTTGAAAGGGCAAAACAGCTTTCATTAAAACAAGGATTTCAAGATTAGACAGCACAGTATTGTGCTGCTTTGAAGCCCCCCAACAACTGAAGAAAAGATACATTCGTATATTATTCTGTGTCACAGAGTTTATCTTCTTGGATTTCAGAGCATAAAAGGAACAATTTGCAATAGGCACAGCTCCACTTCAGCATCTGAACAAACATGAATGCTGCAGCTAGTTAGGGCTAAATCTTGCTATTGATTTCAGCAGGAGTTGCAGTAATAACTCTTAGACACATTAAATCTTGCATTTTAAACAGAGTCTTAATTCTCATTTTCATATTTGTTTCCTGCATTAACAAAGGTTTTTCTATTATGTATTGTGACATGAAAAAACAAAAGGAATTTTTTACCCTTAGCCTAACTACCTGGCTTTCAGCAGAATCTGTAATGTCTGGGTCCGGCCTTACACACCACCATAACTACAAATGCAAAAACAGCCAGCTGTTCCTAGCCAGCAAGGCTTATTCATGGACAGTGGAGGGAGTGGATAATAAAATATCTGAGCAAGGAGCTTATGCCAAATGACAAATTTTTTTTCCTGCATATTTCCTTAAATAAATTTATTTCCTTAAATAAATTTTTATTAAGCTAATGTATAAGTACTACGCATTTTCTTGGCGTGAGCACAACGTTTGATTTTATTTCTTTTTTACACAAATACATCTTTTAAAGAGGATGTTAAAGAAATTGTGAAGTAAAACTTGTGGCGAAGCACTTATTTTCTTTCAATTTTTTTGAAATTTGTAAAGCCACGTTTCCAAAGGAGAAGAATAAAAATAACACTACCAATGTTTTACATGGCAACTGTGCATGCCAAATACAGTGCAAAACCCTTCAAGCCTCTTGCAAAAGCAACTTTGCTGCAATCAGTTCTTAAGTGCTGTAACTGTGGTTTGCACACTAAAATATGCTCTAAACGCATGGGACTTCCTTTTGGTAGAAATGGAATATCAGCCTTTGTTCACAGTCTTGGAACCTAGTCAGAGTCAGGAGAGATGATCCTTACTGCAGCAGGATCCAATACAACAGGGGTGGTACTGAGAAGGAAAGTGTCTATGGCTCTTCTGTCAATCTTTTCTGGAATGTGGTAAAAGACATCCAAAAAAAGGGAAGAACAAGGTCCTTCCTTCATCACTGCTACAGCAGCATGTGAGGGAAGTCTGTCTTGTGGTTTTCCCACTGTCAGAAAAAGAGCAGGTTAAGGATTGACAATTAAAGCCCAATCAAGACTGCACTGGCATTGCTACTAATTGATGTTCAGAGAGACACTGTCAGCTGTGAACTTGCCTTTGTCTCTTTGCTCTGCTTGTCTTTGCCTCTGAGGAATGCAGCTGGCAGTTTTCCTCAAAATGCTGGTAGTAAATCAGGATGTAAGCAGACCCTCCACGGTCCCACAGAAACAGACAGGCTTGTATTCTTCAGTCTGTCTACTAAGGAGCAGTGAAAGCTGGCAGAAGGAAAAGTCCAAGTATGCTCATAAAGTATCCTATTACTTTTAGTACTGGTATTCACTATATTTTACCCTTACTGCTCTGTCTTTCTCAGCTTGATGAAAAGCCTCTTTGGAAAACTAGCTACCACCTCACCCTTTCCCAAATTGCTTCCCTCTCCTGCCCCATGCCTTCTTGGACTTCCCCACTCCCATTTCTAATTCTCAGGCTGCGTCTAGCACTAAGCCTGCACCGAAATGCATTAATGTGTAGTATGAAGAATCCATCTCAAAGACACCACAGTACACGTTTCTTATGCATTGGTACAGAGCATTAAGGACAAAGGCACATTGTACAATAACGTGATTGGTTTTATTCCCCTGTTTATAGCCTAACAAAAGCTGGAAATTAGCTTTCAGCTCATTTCTCTTCTGCCTTTTGTAAACCTATTTCGCAATATTTCTAGAGGACCCTTGAACACCTTTTAGGCACCTGAGCTCTTGAGGTCAGTAGTCTTAGTGCTGTAGCATCTGTTGGCACATAGTTTATAGCCCCAAGCTCCTTGCCCCACAGTCTGCAGTGGCCAAGTCTCATGTATCACCCACGTCCTGCTGCTGATTGAAGATGAAATTGCACCAACAAATGTGCCAAGAAGCAGCCCGAGTAGTGCACGTGAGCAGCTGAGGGGCATCACAGCACAGGCAGTGTCTTTCCTGCCAGAACACCCCCGGGCACTGCCTAGGCACCTGGGGATAGCAACCAGGACAAGGGACCTCAGGCTGGATAGTGCAGCGGCTCGTGGGCCACAGGCAGAGCTGGGGAAGGAACTATGCAGTTAGGCAGGGCCAGCAGCCAGGGTGGCAGCAATTTCACTCGCCAGTCATGCCAGCCCCTGCACTCCCTGCAGGATAAAACTCTGTCACTTGGGGATTTGAGCTTTTCTTTGTGCCAGTGGGGCTGCCCTGGTGGTGCACAGTGACTCCAATCAGTTCAAATTTTCTATCTATTCCTCTTTGCTCTTCACCGACACTCTGCATCATGAAGGCAGCCACGGGAACTTGCTTTTCTACATTTCTAGACTGAAATAAGGCACAAAAACGTGCTTTATTCACCTCATTGCTTCTCGCCTACCAGCAAGGCTTTACTTATAGGTAGTTGAACCATATCTGCAAACCCTATGATGCCACTGGCACACCAGGAGGGGGCAAACTCACTCTCTCCTGCCCTCATGCTCCAGAAAGCCTGCACGACAAAAGTGAAGGCATCCACAGCCACAGCTAAGTACCTTCCAGGCCTCAAACTCCTGAAAAGTGATTTGTGTCCTTTTATGAAGCAACCTCAGTGGCTAGCAGGCTGTTGTGCCATTGATATAGGTCATGTGTTAGAGAGATAAATTAGCCATCTCTACCTGGGTATAGAAAGCCACTGCACCACAAATGCACGAGGAGTATATCATCATTCCCGTAATAACACATTAGCATTCCCCTTTGAGCTGTAGTCTGTGTTATCCCCATTTTTCATATCACACGTCCTCTTTTGTAACACTTGAAAGCATTTCTTTACTGCCAGGAAAAAATAAAAGACACCAGTATTACAATGCATGCTTATTCTCAGGTACCTGCACAATCTGATGTTTTGACATTAAAAGTCTCTGGCAATCAGTTAGTCATTTCACAAAGACTGAATCAGCCCTGTCAAAGATTTATTGTTTTAAGTCCTTCCTATCACACATCCATTCACTTTGCCAAGCAGCGTCTTTTAATAATTCTGTTCAGACTCTCAGTGCTGCTGCTGTCACTGCTGTTCTTACACAAGAAGTACAATCAATAGATGGATGGACAAAAATTAAATCATTTAATGGGTTCTGGTTGAGTTGATTTGGGTCACAGGGTTCCCCAATGCTTCTGCATTATTTCATATTCCTGGACTGTCACAACAATGCATGTTTCCACTTGGTTGCTATCCTACAGCATGTAAAAACAGAAGATGTGGACTGGTTGTATGATCGTGTGGAGTCATGAGAGAAGTCTCTGATCCAGCCGGTCCAAACTACAGAGGTTTCTTTCTGCAGAAAGCAGCTAGCAGTCAAAATCATTTATCTAAACATGCTCCTTCCTTTCTCTGGAGAGGATCATGCCTGTTCTACAAGTGTGCACATTCTTACTTTCTCAATAGAAGCCATGATATGCAATAGAATCCGATGACAGAGTACATAGGCCTCACTTTCCATGGCTCAGCTCATATTGAAAAGGTAGCATTTGCCAAGAATCATTGGCTGTGGCAGAAAGGAATGGCTGCAACAATTTCTTCTTGTGACTTTAGCAAAAATGGAGTTCTAATCCTGGAGTAATGCTAAACAGAATTACCCCAAGCCCCCTAGATCCCAGAAAAAATGCATCCCTGGGTGTGGAAATAGAGGCGTCTGGAACTCCAACTTACTGTTGGAGTTCGACTGCTGGAAGTTGGAACAGAACTGTTCCCAGCCATGTGTAAGTTCACTGGATCGTCCATAGGGCTGCTGTAAATTAACCAATATTACAAGAGTTCTCCCGTTTCCCAACTGCTGGCTTAGCAAAACACAAGGATTATTTAAAGGCATCTATCTTCTGATATTGTTCTCTGGTGAAAGCAAAGAACCATTTATCCCTTTCTCATAAGGGGAGGAGGGAGGGAAACACGATATGGAACTCTGGTGGCAGGGACTTACGGATGTTACCGAAACCAAGAAATCTACACTATTTAATATGCTGAGAGCTCTTTATCTGAATGGAGGATGGGAAAAAGTCTATGCAAGTCATAGTGAGCAAATTTCTTGCCAGAGCAGCCAGAAGTTGCTGTTCACCACGCTTCCTTACCAGGAGTCTGATAGCACAAGTTACAGCTGCTGTATGTTGCTAGAAAGCCTGTGGGAAGCTAAGGTAGAAACACCTGAGAAAGGTTTTGAGTTTCATAAACTAATGTAACTGCACAGTTGAAGCACTTGAGAGGTGAATCCAGCTGACAACATGCTAAATATTATGGTCTATTACAGAAATATGTAATCGTAAGCATGCTTATTTCACTATGCATAATCAGAGATTTTTTTTTACAATGTTTTATTTACTTGATGGCATGAAATGGTTTGGAGTAAATAGGCTTTTTAATCTGTTTCTAATTGGCATGTTATACTTCTGAATCAGGAATAAAAAGAATTAATAAATGTTACAAAAATTGGATTGAATATAAGATAAATTAGAATAGAGCCATTATAGTCCTTTGATTAAGTATTTAGAAATTAAATTATAAATGTATTTGAAATGTTAATCATTTACCCAACAGGCTATAACAGCTTGCAATGCACCATTACAATTTGTCATGTAAATTCTTATTCAGACATGGAATAAAAGTGTGGGGAGAAAACAAAAGGGTACTGTGTATGGGCAGTCATAGCTGTTGCAGAGCAGCATTGATTCTCCTTGATAATTTCAGATTCTGCTCAAATCTTGAACAAAGGAAAACACTTAGAAAATCTGTAACTGACCAATACAATATACTTTTCAAAAAGTGCTCCTTGCATAACTTATGAAGACACATTGGAAATGCCCGGTTATATCATGATCAATAGAAGAGGCCAGATGTACTCAGTGATGCAGTGCTCCATATATCTTAGGTACTTCTGTCTTATTACAAGTCTCACTGAGCATCGAGGTTGCTCATCTTCACGGAGTGCTGACGAGCCACAGAAATGCCACTTTCCATCGATTACAGACAAGAAACAAAGATGCACAGGATGAGATCCTTTAATAATTTCAGCAGCTAAATCTCTCCACCACCCTACAGTGCACACTTGAATCTCACTTTATCACACAAATTCTCACAGGCCATTGTTACTGCCATTCCTGAAATAAGCACATGGGCAGGCAGGGTGTCTGCTGTCATCATAGACAGTTCGAGAGGTGTCCCCACAGAGCAGCTCAGCTGTGGCATAGGGCCAAAAGCAGTGGAACATTCCTTTATTGGAGGTTGCTCTGCACAGAGGAGGTAAAATGATTCCCTGCTGGCTCTGTAAGTCGGGATCTCAGCAGCCTGAGGCAGGGAGTAAGTTAATGCTGTGATGTTCTGATTCTGATGCAATGCAAAGGGCAGCAGATAGGAAACCACTAAGTGCACAGAAGGAGAAGAGTTGGGGCCTTGCGTGTTATCAACTTCAGTAGTTTTATTGAAAGCCTCTTGATATTTGATGGTACAGACTACTGGGTAATGATGAAGGTTTCTTACGCAACATCTTAGATGTTACACCCCTGTGGATGCTGAGGTAATCATGCAAACACAGATCCCAAAGGTTTTTTTAAAAAGGTACAGGCCTTCCTACTGTCTGTTAAAGCAAATCCTTGACTTGTTTAGAGACTGACTAGCAAATCTCATCTCTGCTTGTATCAGAGTTAATAAACTCTCCTCTACCATCAGCACAGGTGGCCATTCCCTTATTATCTAGAAAAATGGGGTGCCCCCTCTCCCTCTTTTGATACCACCAAGACGGTAAATGATCATTACTTCATAACTCAGCATTGTAGAAGCAAGATATACCTCCTGTTCAGGACAATAATTTGGGTACAGCTCAAGATCTGAGATACAGTAAAGGAGAGATTAATGAAATGACATCTGCTGCCAAGCATCACTTTAGGCTTTCAAAGTCATTCAGAAATCTTGAAAATACCTATTTATTTTCCGCATATCCCTAAATCTAGCTACAGTTCAAAACTATCCAATTTATTATTTATACAGACCCATAGGTATCTGCAGCAAGACACATTTCAAATACGTCAAGAGCATCCCAACACTCAGACTGTACTCTTCACAGCTACAGTAAGATTCACCTGTCTCACATGCTGGGCTTAATTGAAGGTTTGAACATAATTACTGCATCCCAACTGCTCCACAGTTGGTGTTCAGAAGATGAAGGACAGAGCTAACGTCCACCTTCTGGCTGAAGATATTGGACTACCCATCTTATCCACAGAACCCTAGCTGCTAGAACACAGACCATTCAATGTATACAAGAGCGTGAGAGTCTTGTACATCCATCCTTGCATGGAATAGCTAGGTATTTAACAGAAAGGAAGGGGGAAAGCAGGAGATCTTGTGACTCTCCAGGCCTTGCTGCACTGACTGCTTAATATAAATTCCACCTCACAGGAACTGGAAAAAAGCTCCCCTGTGATGCCAAGTGTGCCGGTCACTAGGGCTGGTACTGTCTCACGTTCAGTAGACAGTTATTTCTCCATACCACACTGAAGGACATTGGTGAGACAGATTGAGAGCTTTGCTTCTATAGAACCATGCTGCTACCAACAGGATTATTCTTCTGAGTTCTAATCCCTGCAGGCACTGGGAGAAGCTAAAGGTTGGACTTTGGCACTTAAGTACACTGTGCTACTTGGCACGCCATCGTCTAAAAAGGACACAGTGCTCTTGTTCTGTTACCTATGTTTTATGCCTGTTTTTGAAAGCATCTGTGAAATCGAAGCCCTGTGCTTTCCCCATGACAAGAACTAACCAGGTAAAGAGGCCCAAGGAAAGTGCCAGACCTCGCAGTGATGTAAAGTCCAAAACGCTTATGCACAGGCTGCAGATCAAATGCAAATTTTACTGGCAGGAATTTTGGCTTCTATATTCTTTAGTTATTTCCAAGGCTGGAGCAGCTGCAAGCATCAATGAGAATAAAGATTTTGGATCTGGGACCCTTGCATGGCATTTAGGAGAAAAAGACCACTTATGAGCCATGCCTAAGTGACTGCTGTTTCCACTAAAAAGCACTAAAACTCCAGAATCACTCTGTGGATCCTGCCATAGAGAAATGAACAGTCTTTAAATTCCTTCCTACCCTTGAGCCTCCCAGAGGGGCAAGGCAATTATTTACAAAGTCAATTGGCCCGTGACAGGGAGAATTGTTTTTTACATCCTTTTTCATTCCCAGCTCCACTCTTGTGCCTTTCTTCAGTACTCATGCCTTTCTTCACTCTGCTGCCTAAACAATATACATCAGGCATATTTAAGTTCACTGTTCCCCACAGGGAGCTCTTGCAATTAACTTGCTGTCCTGGTGTGTGGATAAGCAAATCGAGAATGGACCATGGTTGATTGGTATTTATGGTGAGCAACTACTGTGAAACTTAAAAATAAGCATTATAAGTAGGAAAAAGAAAAAAAAACCAAACCAAACCAAACCAGCAACAACAACCAAAAAAAAAAAAAAACAAAAAACCAAAACCTCAACCAGCCAACCAACCACACAAAAAAACAAAAAGAAACAAAAAATCAAAACAAAAAATAAAAAGGAAAGTTTCGTTTAGAAAGTATATTTTTATAAGTCCAATGAAGCCTTAAGACAGGTCTTCAGACTGAATTCACTGGTGCAACTCAGTTGACTTCAGTTTTTATCAGAGATTTCGCCTTCAGAATAATTGTTTCAGTTTTCCCTACCTGTAGATCTGGAGTCCTGTTCACAGTACATAAGTTGTAATGAGACATATCCAGAAACCTCTGAAATATTCTAAATTTGATCTTTTTTTTCTATCATGAGAGAAAAAAAAAGTAGCAACATTAAGTGGGGAAAGGTTATGGTGATATTCCCAATGTGTACAATTGTGGTTTGTCAGAGGCTGAACATTTTCTTTCCACTTTTTACCTCATTTTACTGTTCCTAGCTGATAGAAAATTTCCTGTCCAGTCTTACTGTTGGCTGAGCAGCTCTGAAACTCAAGAAGCAAGGTCTGTGTTTCTTCAGAAGGCTGCATGCCATGCTTCTAATAGAAATACCTCACTCTTGCTCAGTCTGACAGGAATATTTCAATGCATCCATCACTGACAAAGCTCAAATCAAATCAGATATTAATCAAAGACTTCATTTTTTTCTCTTTTCTTTTAATTCGAAAGTGCTCCAACAATAGAATAAATTCAGCAAAAGAAAAAAATCAGAAGAAAATGCACATCAAAACTACTGGAGATGTTTTTGCCAAAGGCAGTGCCCTTGTACCCTATTATTTCTTCTACTTTCCTCCATTACATGAATTAATATGAAGTTCAGAAGGACTGGCCCAGGGGCCATGTAATTTCCTGGCTGTTCTGGGACAGCCCCTGAGAAAGTACCAATGGCTCAACACCTAAAACTGACCCATGAAACACAGCAAAAGCCATACTTGTACACAGAGGTCCAGCTTTTTAAGGAGCCAGGACCCTAAAAGCCTGTGTGGTTCACTGGAGTAGTTACGGAGGTTAGTCCCTCTAGCAGGATAAGTTAGAAGACAGTGCTTACTGTTTCTCATCCCTAAAATGTAAAGTAGTTCTCTCTCAGTCCCCTGTGTTTGCACAGACACCCAGCTCTTGGACTGACATGGCAGAAGCAGCTCTTCCTAACAAAGGAGGTACATTGGAAGGTTCTTTCCCCTTATAAGGAAAAGAAAAGGGGAGTGACAGAATGAATGCCTACATGTATATACCTGGATACACACACAGTTACAGACAGACGACAATTGCTTGAGTACTCCACAGCTCTCCCCACTCTCTCACCCTATCTCAATTTGTACTGGTTAACATCAAAATCCATCCTAAAAGAGGACTTTATTTTATTTTATTTTATTTTATTTTATTTTATTTATTGTGCTGCTTGGACAAGTACACAGCACTACTATGAGAAGGATACAATTTTCAATTACCATCATTTCAATGTCTCATCAGGGACAGAATCAATAGGTCAATGCCAGTAGCAGAAGGCAAAAATATGCCCCACACATACATGGACAGTGACTGAGAGTTTTCCCTGTCCCTCATCAGGTCTGTATGAGTTCTGAGTGTTTCTGCACTGAATAAAAGATCCTCCTGTGACATTTTTGTTAAAAAGAAGAGCTGAGAGTGCAGAAAGGCACCCACACAGGTTTTCTTTCCCACATGCTTTCCAGAGTATTTCAGAATTGCATTTCACACTTTTGTTTTGCATAAGCTGTTCAGCATCCCTGATTCTGCTTCTACTAATGGTTCAGCATACTTCCTGAGTAAAGTGATACACATTGCATTTTATTTTTCACACAGAAATCAAGAAAAAGGACTTTAAATTATACTAAGATGAGGGGCTTTACATTAAACTATGCAGGCAACCCTCTTTATTGGTATAGTTCCTTTGAAATCAAAAAGCTGTGTCATTTACTGGCTGAATATCTGGCCATATTTGAAATTCAGGTGTACATGCTGATAAGCAGTGGAGCAGGTTTAAAAAGTAAATTTGATAAATGGAAAATATGGATATGTTTTAAAACTTCTGTAACTGAAGATCTACAACTCTCTTGCACTCTCTTTGTCTTTCTCTGTCTAATATAAAGAAACATCATTTTCTTATACATAGTGAGATGGATATGTACTTCATCGGGGACCAGGCTTTCTCTGCAGATGAGTGACAGAAATCCTAAGCTCTTTCAGAATTGCAGTTTTATAGCAAATCTTAGAAAACCATTTCAGACAGGTTTTGATGACCAGATTACAACATAAAACTGTAAAGAGAGGACGCTCTTATTTTTTTAAGCAATATTTTAAAGTGAAGGCAACGTGACTTAGTAGCTCCGGTTTATGCAGGTCCGAGTTTCTAGTGTCAACGACAAGAATATTTCTTACGCAAAAACAATGCAGAAAAAGTCATGCAGCCAAGAAAGTATGCAGTCCAGAGAGGTGAGGTATAAAAAAATATATCATAAATCCATATAAAACTGGGCATAAGCTTTTTGTTTTCTGAGAGTGAAACATATCTAGTCAGGCTGTCCATCTCAGAAAAATCTCCCTTATTCTCTCCTGTTCTCCCCAAGGATCACTAGCCCTTCAGCTCCCAGTCAGATAATGACAGTTACCCTCCAGATATTCCTCTCATGGGAAAGCATATTTTCAGTTGTGTTCTAGATGTGAGACCTGGTAGTTCATACTCAACCAACTCCCTGCACTTACAATCAAGAGAGATTAAAGAACATACAATTCTCAGCATTTCTGCAGCAAAAGAAGAAGCACCTTTTCATGAAAGAACCATCCTGGGAAAAGTTCACCATGAGAAGCTACAGCAGTTAATTCCCATTTTTAGCTTTGCAAGGACACCTGGACAGAAGTAGAGACCATTGTGACAGATAAACAGAAGTGATACCTACAAATACTGGATTTGTAATCAAATATATCAAATTAGTCACTTGTGGAAGAGAAGAGAGTCCTATATGAGATCAAACGATGACACACAACTTACATGGATCTGTCCATGGGCTTCCTCCATGAGTGCCCAGGCAGCTCATGGCTCCCTGCAGCATGTGCTAGGAGCTTGGAGGGTTGCAGATTGAAGTGGTGAAATATCAAAAGGTTGTTGGGCAAAGTAAGGTGAAAGGGAAGACATGGTAGAAACGGTTGTCAGCTGACGAGCTTAAAAAGACATGTGAGATTACTATTCTTTTCAAGTGAGGCTCAGCTCCAAAGACATCGCTAATTGTTTTTGTAGAGACAGACTAACGAGCTAGAGCATTCACAGGTACACACTTTCACAGTGCCACCAGACACTGCCTCTCACTCATCCACTGCTGTGCAAGGCATAGGTTGTTACCTCAGCACCAGCTGGAGGGGCTGTGCTTTTCTTCCTGGGATAGCCTGAGCCTCAAGGGTTTGTTACATTAGCCCACGGAGTTTTGAGGACGAGAAGATATTGTGCCAGTGAGAGCCACCCAGTCTTGTGTCTTCCAGGAAACTGCCAAGCTGAGGCAAGTGAACTCTAGTATGGGATATCAACGTTGCTATTTTGTCATGTCCACCAGGCAAGAACCTGTATCAGTACACCTAACCCATCCTTTCCTTCCACTGGTCCAGTTTCTGAACTATTTCTCTGCAATCTCTTTAAAGACAGTCATGCTTCACTGGAAATTGCTGTAAAACAAAGCTTCATGGTGATGTAGGATGATATCCTCAAGATAAAGGATGTGAACCAATACCGAGGCAAAATTTCTATATTTCCTCGGAGTGAAACAGCTTCTCCCCCTTTCCTCAGCTCCCTCACATTCATCCTTTCCCACATCAAATACACAAATTCATCATTGACTGTTCTTCAGGGAATTAATGTCTCCTGGGGTGACTGTATGATACTGTATTCCCTATCGTTTGCCCTATGCCAGACATGAGTTCTGTGCCTTTAAAGCTAGGTCTGGGAGAGGCGGGGGAGCCGCTGGAATTCTTTTGGCGGCCTGTGTTCAGAAACACAGATAACTCGCTCGCTCTTCTCCCCAGCTCTAGGCTCTCTGCAGCAGGGAAGAGAGGTGCATTCTTCTACTTCTCAGCTAGCTTCTTGTGCATTAGCTGAAGCAAGTTTTCCTGGGACTTTGGTTTTTTTCTTCTTCTCCTGGAACTGTTTGCTCCAATTCGGAACACCATAACCAGGAGGCCCCATACCGCGGCCCAGAGGGGCCCAGGCCAAACCCCAGCTCCGGAGTGAGAGAGAGCTACACCTACTGAAAGAACTCAGGTTTTCTCCACAGAGAAGCTTTATTATCTAACATTATTCATTTTTTTTCCCTTTTGTGCCTATGTGCACCCTGCTTGACAAATTAAAAATTTTTTTCACTTTCTTCCAAGAAAATTTTTTCTGACCTGGTGGGGGAGGGGCTGCTGAAACCTGCCTTCTATCAGAGGTCATTCATTTCGGACATTTCCTCCAAATTTGTCTCAAAGTGGGACGTAATGCTTTCAGCAAACACTGTAGTGACAGGCATGCTGTGCAGAGATGCTCAAAGATTCCCCAAAATGGCAGTGATGAGGATACTTTTAAAGGAGAGATGTGACTTATGAATGGAAACATGCCAGATTGCAATTTGCTGCAACACTAAAGGGCCACTAAAACCACAACTCTCACCTTTCTTCACATTATTTTTAGATTTGAACCAACCCAAGATGACAACTGGATGATTAACACAGAAGCATTTTAGTAACAACACATTGCTGACAAATTTGTATAGGGTCCTAAGGGTGTTTTCTTGTAATTAAAGTGGGAGTCAAGAGCTGTTTGGGCAAGAGGTTCAGATTTAAAAAAAAAAATAAAAATTAAATAAAACCAGCACAGACTATGAAAAAAGACAACCATTGAAAAACAAAGTTTATGTGGAGCATGGTATAAATGTGTTTCCAGTTGTGGAGCTGACAAACCAACAGAAATTTTGCAAATATATTGAGTTTTATTTTGATTTTCTTACCATCTCAGGAAAACTTTGAGCCATTCAGAAACCTCACCAATGGAAAACAATACAGGACAGATTCAATACCTTTTATGCCGTGGGTTGGGACAGACTTTGAATCTACAGAGGAAATGCCTCTGTACACAGAATTTGTTGAATTAAGTGTGCATACTTCATAAATCCAGTCAGACTTTAGTCCTCTGGAAGATTTTTTTTTTGTTATTTAGTGAAAAAAAAACCCAAGAAAATCTTGAAAAAAAACCAAAACACTTTCTAGTGGAATACAGTGGACATTAGATTAAAGTCTAAAATGGGCTTTGTATGAGTGAAAGTCAACTGACTTTACTGTTGCTAAAGCTGAAATGTGAATGAGAGATCTATAGAAATACACATTTCAGTACAATCAGTCGATTAAGCAATCTCATTGTTCAAACACTGCTAAATGCCTTGCAGTTATGAGATTTTAAACATCAATACAGTTTTTAAAAGTCAGTATATTACTTTCTCCTCTGGAAATTTATTGCAGTCTATCTAAACTGGAATTAGAGGACTCCTGCTGAGCAATAAATGCATTGAGACTGAATATCATGAAGAAGATCAAGGAGTTCAACCCAGCCATTGAGCCTAGTCATCATAAAGATTCCTCTGCTTGATGAGAAGCCTCCAAACTCTTTGTTAGTGTGTCCAAATGAGAGCAGCAATGGATACCCAGAGTCAAGGTGACTGAGAGACAAGAGCAGTTTCTCCTAGAAAGAGGTGTTACAGGGATTCAACTAAAATATCTCAAATTAGTAAGGTCTATGGGAAAACTATCTAGTCCAGCCTATGGGTTCTCACTCAGTACTAGAAGGCTTCTACACGTTAAATTAATTGCTGGTTCGCTTAAAATTAATAAAATATTTCCCTAGCACTTTAGTCAGCTTGCCAGAGGGTACCATTGAATCAACAGACTGGGCTGAATTTTTAATAATTTCATGATCTCTAAAGCATCAAATATAAGGTATTGCAGGAAATAAGATAAGCCCTCAAAGGCCCTCTTAGCTAGTCTTTATTAGGAGATAGATTAGGAGAAAGACTGGAATGGATTCCTCTCCCTGGTACATTGAAGTAAATAAAGGATGAATCAGTAAAGTGCAAAAAAGAATGCAAAATCTAAATCAGTCTCAATGATCTTTAATACTGCATTGACAATTGTTAAATATAAAGCAACATTTTCCTTTATGATCCCTTTTCTTAGCCAGCTCTTACATTTAGTGCATCATATTTTTCAGCTTTGTTGCCATAGTCTCAGCAATTTACAAGAAGAGTTTGTGAAGTGCAAATATAGGCAGCAGGTAAACGAGCTGGGCAGAAGAGGCATAAAAATTTCAGATGAAGGGGAAGCAGAGGTCTGCCATTGTCAACTGGGGGGGGGGGGCAGAAGTGTCTGAGAAGCAATTAGTAAATACCATGATTATTTTTGTGCCTTTTGTGGGTTTAGACAATTGTCTATTGCTAATGGGAAGCACACGGAGAATTTAAATTCAATTTGGAGAGAATTTAAAGATTCTAAAAGTTAGATTCATCTAGACAAGAAAAAAAGTTCCAAACATTGCAGACTTCTATCCCAAAGAAAATTCTGAAAGGAATTTTTTTTTTCCCCATTCTATAGTATCATTTAAAATCAGAAACAATTTCAAAATGAAAAGTTAGAATGTTGTAGTTAAACAAAAACAATGTAGTATTAAGAAGATATACTCTCTAAATTCTTCCCCTCCTCTCCCCCCACCCCCCCCCCTCCTCACACCATTTCTTCA
>VZTE01006298.1:2448310-2584476 GCA_013397775.1 Eulacestoma nigropectus | reverse complement strand
TTGGGGAAATAAACATAATAAGATATATTAACTTGAAAGAAAGCTATTTGCGAAGACAAAATGGTCTGTCACTGTTTGCTTTAAGATAGTTTATTGCTACTGCAAGTGAAAGTGGAATACCTAGAACACCCACTGGCATGAAGTAGGGCTGATACATTGTTCATTCCTGAGTGCAATACTCGAGCATGCATTCTCACCTAAAACTGCTCTGGAGAACAGAAGGGAGTCTATCCAGAAAAAAAAGGGGCAAGTAAAATTGTTTGACTTGCTACTTGCTACAAACCCTCCGAGGTAGTAGACAATATGGCAGCTGGTATTTATTGTTAGTGGACTAACAGCACATTAATGTACTTGGGCTGATCACTGACTGATGGGTTGCACCACTCCTGCCCAGTGGTACCTCCATAGTGATTGACAGCTACAGAGCAAATCGAATCACTTTGCAAAATCTGTGATTGATGTCAACCTCAAGCCCTGCAGCCTTTCAAAGGATAATCAAGCACACATGAAAAACTCAGGATAATAAATTTCTGAAGGAACTAGTCTTTTAGGCTCCAGTGATGCTGTAAGTCTTTCAGTGGACACTCCAGTATGCAGTGCCATTGGCAGTGCTCATGATTTCAGGCACAAAACTCTATACATCTGCTGCACACTGCAGGGTCAGAGTCTTAGGGTGGTCTTCCCATATAAAGTCTGAACTTTCCACATAAGAAGCACCAAGATTTCTACTAGATGTGAGAATAGCCTGATACATTTTTGGTAACAGTTCTAT
This sequence comes from Eulacestoma nigropectus, assembly GCA_013397775.1. Lineage (NCBI taxonomy): Eukaryota > Metazoa > Chordata > Aves > Passeriformes > Eulacestoma > Eulacestoma nigropectus. The sequence goes on along the minus strand of VZTE01006298.1, from coordinate 2,583,704 downwards.
AAAGAAGGGAATGCTCAAATATATGTCTAAGGTTTGAGTATTAGTTAACCTTTCACATTGAAAGCTAAGGACAGGGGAGAGTTGTACAGTCTGTGTTTTACAAAAATTCATTTACATTGCACTGGCATATTTTCTGAGTCCAGGAAGACAATCCTTGCTCTAGAGTGTAAAGTCTAAAAAGACAAAGATAAATAACAGTCACAGAAAAGAGAAACAATAAACAAATAATCTTAATAGCAATCGCCAGTAGCTCTTGTTAATTACAGTCTCTTTTGCCTCACCTTCCTCTTTTTTAGTTTGTTAATTCAGTTAATGCACTACACTCACTGTCTTTAACAGCTACTGCAAATTACAATGCACTGTATTTATGTTTTTCTTCCCCCAACAGTCACCTCCCTCTCTGTACAATTCTTCCATGAGATAAATCTCCAGGATGGGTAAGAGATTTAGCCTGATAGAACTACCTTACTCTTCCAAGGTAGCAGGCTCCTCCATCTATCATGTAAATTTCTGGCAGGTTTCAAAACCTTTGCTTAGCTCCCTCCTAATTTCATAAACCTCTGCATTCCTGCCAGTCTGAATTGCCAAATCCACCTAACCACTGATACCACCCAACAAACTGATGAACTGCTCAGGGTTTTGGCTCAGCTTTCACAAAGGGATTCTCACAATAGTCAGAAGAATATTCTAAAACTTCTCATCTGTTAGTCTGGGCAACAGAGCCAGGATAGGTCAACAAGAAGAAGCAGAGCTTTACCGAACCTCTAAGAAAGTATCTGGGAGTACAGGGAAAATAGGCAGGGATTTAGCCCTAAACAAGAGATCCTAAATAAGGATTCAAACCCCAGTATGGGGTAGAAACTGGACCTGAGGGCTTCCACGTCCCACAGAAGATCTCAAAACAAGCTACTCTCTTTGAGTAAAACAGTTCCCCAATTACTTTGCATGAATAATGACAGAAGAGTGACTTGAGGATGCCATGAACCTGGTGACTGTCCTAATCACTGGGCTCTGGAATCAACCTTTCTCTTGTTCAATGAATAATTCATAATAACACCTCCTTTCCACATAGAGATGTCATGAGGAAAAATTATTTTAGTTTGATAGGTGCTCAGATACCAGACAAAGGAAACCATCTAAAGTATAATCAACTATCCAGCAGATCTAGGGTATCAAAGACCAGGAAAAAAAAGACATATTTTGATGGTAGTAGAGGTTAATAGGATTGTATTTTCATTTGGATAATGAAACAAGAAGGTCATGCCTTAAGTAAAAAAAGGAGTGAGAGAAGAAAAAAAGGACTAAAATATTAAAATAGAGCAGAATGGAATTTTCAGTAAGTAATGTGACAGAGATGAAAACTCTGGTGAACAAACAAACCATTTTTTATGTTTTCAAGCTCTACACCATTAGATGAACTCTTCATTGCCAGCTTGTCCAGCTGACAAGTGCCTCGTTACACTTGTGAGAGAATGCAAGGGTTTTAAGAAAATGTCTAACTCTTCAGCTCAGCTCAGCAGGCTGAAAGTTCAGAGGGTAGGAAACCATTTACCATGCGAATAAACGGCAAAATGCTTTTGAAAATTACATTTTTAATTACAGTTGACATTTCTGAGCCTCCTGCTGATGGTATCTCGCTAAAAGAAAAAAAAAAAACCAACATAATTTGAGACAGAGAAAACACTACAGGAGAGACTGTAAAACAATTCACAACTTACTACTGATAGAGGCATTGACTTCACATTGCTACTCACCAGTTTTGTCTGAACACTTCTCACACATTAATCAACTTGATTTCATATAAAATCTCTGAAACAGCAAAACAGCAGTATTCCTGATTTCCTGAGAGAGTTCAGGAGCAAATTCTAATGCCCAGCTTTGCAATTGCCTTACTATATTATTCCACCACCTGTGATCCGAACCTCTGTCTTTCTGTGGTTCCTCCAGTGTCAGGGATACACTCCACAGGGCTGAATACCTTCAGTGGAATGGGAAGCTTCCTTGCTTCCCTCTTGGAAAAAGGCTGGGTATGCAGAGGGAACAGAATCAAGGAACAATGAGAGAAGATCTTTGAAGCCCAGTCATTGGGGGCTGAGAGGACTGAAAGTCAGTCACTGCAGTCTGAGTCTAGAGGATTGCAAAGAGAGCCAGGCAAGGTACTAGGCAATCTTAAAAAAAAAAAAAAGAAGGCCCACTGACTATGTAATTCACCTTCTCTTGCCCTTGTTTTTCAGCTGCCAGAGCAAGAGGCAGATTGCAGAAAATCTGCCATGCCTGAACAACATACAGAAGATCCCACTCTTGAACACTCAAAACTTTTTCAATATATCTCTTTGGCAAAGGAAAAAAATGTTACTTTGGAACATTTTGCCTGCTGCCATGACTTCTCTTACTCCACAAAGGAAAAGCCCTGAGCATTATGGAGTCTATAGGAGTTTAAATAAATTTTGTCTTTATGCTTTCATTCCAAGGGTCTAACATCCACTCAGTTTGATCTGGGAAAGTGCAAGGACTATCTCTCACACTGCTGTGACGACAAAACTGGCTACAAACAGGCTAGTAAGCAAAACCCTGCTAGGCAGTACTCCCAGTTACTGAAGCACAGTTATGTGTGCTGTAACACTGTTAGAGCAGTGCCTGAAACATATTTGGCCTATGTTAACCAATACCTTCCTAAACTATGCCCAGTTGTAGTTTGTGAGTCAAATGCAGGCAAGGACCTTTTTTACATGCACCTACCTGATTCCAAGGCATTCCGTTATGTGGAAGCAAAGCTTTCTGTTACAGTTGGACTCATTAGTCCAGAACTTCCCAGAATCATTAAATTCACTAGAGAAGACGTAGCAATGAAGGCTATGTATGCCATTGAATTCTTGCAGAGATGCCTCAAAACCAAAACATGTCATGCTTACCTTGCTCTGGTCTGCTCAATTTAATGTAAGCTTTCTTTGCTTTTAACTATAAAAGTATCCTTCTAATACTTCTAATATCAACCATTAACAGAAGCCAGCATATTCACACCTACAGCACTTGATTTCGATCTTCATCAAACCTGGTGCCAAAGAAAAAACCCTTTTGACATAGCTACAACTTAGTAGGAGTGATTAAACAACATGAACATGAACAGCATAGAGCCATATGAATTGGATCTGTTCCCAGATATCTGTACTAATATGATCGTAACCTCATCACCATCCATTTCCTCCAAATATAGATAATTAATTTATTTTGAAGGAGTTATAACTGACTGGGAACTGAGAATATGATGTTTCTGATCTGCTAAGAGCTCTGTCTAGTCCAGTCATATATGCCTCCATCAACGAGCAGCAGCAGTCTAACATGTGAGCAGCTCCTGACATCCACAGGTCAGATAAACTGTGCCTCCACATTGAGTTCATACATGATCTTGAAGAGTCAGCAACTGGTATCAAACATGAAATTATAGAGCTTTTCCAAAAACCTACTTATCCTTCATTATAACTTTTCAAGGTGTTAACTGTAGCCTTGTAAATGACCAATCTTGAAAGCCTGAGTGCTAATAAATCACTTTTATGCTAGACAGATGAAAAGAAAAGCTAAGACAGAAATTCAAATTTGAAAACAGCATATTTTTAAATGACCTATAATTCAAAAATCTCTGACAGCGTGCCTTGGGACTTTGCATAATTATTTCCTTTCTTTCGTAGGAATTGTGGCAATTTCCTGGCCAAGTTAAGGTGCTAATTCAGGAAAGCATCACTATTCAAAAAGGATGTAAGCATATGCCTAACTCGAAGCATGCACTTGAGTCTCTTTGACTTAATGATAGGATCTAAGCACATATTTACATTTAAGCACATGTCTGAGTGCTTTCCTCCATTGAGACAGATTTAAGCTTGTGCTTCAGTGCTTTCACTGTCTAATTTTCCAAGACAAAGCTAAAGGTAGATGTAAAATAGTGTGTTAGAATGAAAGCTGCTTGCCAGGCTAAGTGCATATAGACAATCAACCTCTGCAAAATTATATGCAAACATAAAGATGCACAGCTCATTAGTCGGGCACTGAGGGGCAGAGAGACAATGAGCCTCTGAACTGTGATCCCAGCTCACACAAATGACAAAGCTGGGTCTTTTAGCTGACTGAAGAAGTGATGGGAGGACTAACACTGAACTTGCATCCACCTTAACTGAATCTGAGGTTAAAGCAAGAGAGGAAATAAAAGAAGGCACCTCTTTGGATTTGAGTCGAGCCCAGAACAAGATGGGCATTTTACGGGGACAAATAGGCTCAGGCTGCTGTTGCTCCTGAAAAAGGGGCAAGGTTATGGCAGCGTGACAAAAAAGAGAGAGTGATGTCTGGAAAGATCTCAACATTATTGATTCCCGTTTCATTGGGACTTTGAAATACCTCCAGTAATATGGAGTAACATATTCCCATTGGAAGGTGTTTTGGCAAAATAAAGGAAAAACAGCTGTTAGAGGATCTGGTAATTTTGAGATTTTTTTTCTCATCCCACGTTTTCATCCTCTCCCTCCCCCCACCCCTCTGCTCAAATACATAGTAAAGTCAAAATACCTAAAGTTTTTCTCTGTTTATGAAAATGTTAGTGTGTTTTATCATTTTTTTTAGGATTTCTCCTTTACCACAATAAATGACTGAAGCTGTGATTGATTGTAGTGAGGAATCAAGGTGACAGATAATGCAGGCATCTTGATGTGTCTCCAGAAGAATTGGGACTCAAAAATTTCTCCATTCTGACATGCATACCCAGTCATGTATATACTCCATTAACACACACTCCTATAACCTACTCTTTCAGCCCATATGGAAACTAAGGAAAAAAAAGCAGACAAACTCCCTGCATTGACACTACTGAATTTTGTCAACTGAATAATGTGTAAAAGCAGCACGTAAATTAATCCCAGGTAGCAAAGATGAATAAGAAAGAAAGCTGCTGAGATAGGTCTGAACAATCATTGCTGTTCAGCACAACTGCTGCTGGCATTTCTAAGGTTGGCTGCAAAGATGTCTTTCATTACACAGTCTGAAGGGAAGCAGTAGCAACATTTCTTGCTCCTCATAACTGGCCCTCATCACTCAAATTAAGTGAAATTATTGTAGCTCATATACACTGGCCATGCAAAAGACAACTACATCAGGACAGAATGGTTGTCCTTGATGTACCTGTTCTGAATCCAGGAGCCAAACACTGAGTTATTTGGAGTGAATTTACTTGTTATTGCTAATATTCTATCCTTTGTTAGCTATTGTTTGTAATACTATTTGTGATTTTTCAATATTTTCATAGCATTTATTCTATAAAGATTATTGAAGGCTTTGTTTTCTACTGGAGATGAAGGTACAGAAAGACAGAGTTATGAAACCAATGAGGTCTCTTCAAGATATTTCCATATCTAGCTCAGTTTTTTTAATGAATCTTGTATGTATTCAAACTAGAAAGATGTCTCCCCAGAGAACACACTACAAGAATCCTAAGGCCCAGCTCATTAAGGTAGGTTGACTTGGAAAGAGTTTGGGGAAAGTACAAGAAAAATATAGTGCAGTTAAAAAAAAAAAAAAAAAGCATGTATGTTTAGTAACTTCAACTGAACAATTAAATACATACTCATAATTTTTCTCATAAGGTTATTATAGAGTCTGTAGCATATTCTACTAGTACTAGAAAACATTTGGTTCAGAAAATAGATATTTTTCATGAATCATAGCTGAGCTGCAGGCCAAAATCAGTATTTTAGATGAAACAAAAAATCATGTCATAAATACAGAAAATGCCATGAAACCAAAGTATGCGTTAAAGCTAAAATATATAAACCACATTAAATATATGTATTGAGTTTCCTTTAAAAACTGTCATCTTTCATATCCATCAACAAATCAGACTGAGATGCAATATGTAGCAATAACTGGACAGTCTTGTCTCAGTGCATCACTCAGCCATTTCATAGCTAGACAAAAATAAGATAAGATTATATTAAAAGATAAACAGATCATTAAAATGAGCTAGTGAAGACTGTTCATCTTAAAACCACATTTTCCTACTTCATTTGGTGTTCTAAGTGTATCAGGAATTAATTCGAATGAACAGAGTAGCATATGAAAGACAGCAATGCAATAATCCTGTGACTTCATTCACTAAAGGAGACTGCACTGAAGAGGGTTTCTCAATAACAAGTGATAGGAGAAACTCAAAAGTATAGATATGCAGTGATTTAAAATGAGTTATTCACGAAATTTAATTACTGCACTTGACTGAGACCCATTTATTTTTATATCCATTGTACCCACATTCTTATATATTACATTGTTAATGCTAAGCTGGTGAGAAGAAATATATGATAAGTAAATCAGATGTTAGATGAGACTCTTGGATAAACTAGCTAATAGGGAAACATCAGGAACAGGATCACACCATCAACAGGGTCTGTTTCCAAGGCTCAATGTCCTGTTCTGTGTAAACAATGGGCATCTTCCACTACCATGCACTGACAGCCCAGAATCATCCCTGACACCAGAAGCATCCAAGTTACAGAACCATGGTATCTGCTAAAGTAGTATGCACGCATATTTAGGATTTTGGGTATGAACTACCATCCAAGGGTTAGGGATAACCATATTGTGCACAATTCTGTGAATTAAAAAATAATTATTCCAATTCCATCGTGCTATGTCTTTACCTCCTGATGTACAGTTATTCACCATTCCTGTCACTTGAGAGTCTCTTGCCACTTTTGGGCTACCGTGCTGTTTGCAGTCACTTCGGCCCACTGGAGTCTGGAGGGATCATCCCAGAGGAGTAGAAAGTATTCAGAAAACTTTAGCAGCAGTGAAAGTGAAAGGCTCCTCCATATAATTATTTCAGACAGAAACTTCAGCTACAGCTCTTAGGAAAATTTCTTTCTCATCTAAATAGTGAGACTAAGATGACTGACTGACTGCCTAAGTTGATCATCTAAGTATCTCAAAACTAGTAAATATAAATCCCTCTCTCTTTTGCACATCACAAAGTTTTTATGATGATCCTATTCCATAGTCAGGTGGTGATTTAAAGTAAGACATAGCATTATAAGATGTCCTTGGGTGCTTGCCTCTCAGAGCAAGATGAAGAGCTTTCTTTGTTTTGTCTTTCCGCTTACACTGCTTCCTTGATACACAGCCACCTCAGTGCACCAGGTCTACACTATGCAAGTGGGTGATGGCCATATTAGCTCTGAACTGGCAGAACTGGGGGTACAGGAGTGTGGCACTGAACTGAAGGAAACACCTGCTGAAAGGAAGGCATATCACTCAGGACAAGCTGCTACTGCACTGGGTGGTACCAGACATTGAGATAGGAAGAATGTTAGAACCACCATGACATGGGAACATGTGTGTTTCTATCAGCATTAGCTTTGAAACCTAGATCGCTCTCTAGTGCACAGGTAATACGAGATCCTGCTCTCCTAATACCCAGCTGACAGTCTGCTGCATGTGGGTGGGCAGGGACACGACTCAGGCATCCACCACATATAAATTTCCAGGCTTGCTTTCCAAGGCTGAAAGATAAGTGTCAGAAACTTCAGAAATCACTAACTGGAGCAAAACATTTTGTATAGGTGAACTTCAAATTTTTCTACCAGACAACTGTGATCTTAGAGCCTAGTTTAATACATCACTGCAAAACAACTCATGTAATTTTCATTTTTGACTGCTCCAGTAAGTGAGTTTTGCATCAGCTTTTGGCACTGAAAGTGGGTTTGGATGACAAAGTAATGTCTGCAGTGAAACATGTTTCCCTTCCAGTATGTCATTTTTTTATGTGAATAAAACCTTTGCTATCAGATGCTGAATTGCTCAGTGTTTAAGGTAGCATTGCTGTGAGCAAGAGTGAATGGAAGCATATGGAGATCAATTGAGTTATTCGTAAGGTGCCACCACAACAAACTAAGCAGGCCACCTGCTGTTTCACTGCCTCAAGAGGCTTTTCTCTACAACTCATTCTAAAGTAATTTGGTGGCAAGGCTGGCACTGAAGTCAGATTATAAACTGGAAATTCAGCAAAAACCTCACCAGGGTTGTGCAGGCAGGGGTGTTTACTTACATACGTTCCTCTGTGTCTTTTTTGCATACATGTTGCCTGCACAATTCAGCAACACTGCATTGCTGCTTTAGAGGAATCCAGCATGCAAAAATAAAACAATTCAGCAATTAGGGCTCCTACAGCAAATTCATCTGTCACTTTGCAAATCCTGTACATTTTACAATAAGTGTTAGACAATAAAGCAGTACAGTTAACAGGGAACAGAACATACCTAACAAGGAAAGCAGTAATAGATTGTGTTGCCTTATATAGGACAGGTTTCCTTCAGCATTTTGCCTAAGTTCCGTGCTCCACATATTATCATGCCCTGCCTTCCGTGGACTAACTTTATCCTGTGCTTGCTTTTGACTTGCTCAGTTGATGTAAGATATTTCCCATTACTTGAGTCTCTTTGTGGCTAGGCTAAGGACTCAGAGCAGAGACTCACAGAATAATTTAGGTTGGAAAACACCTCTGTTAAAGGCCAACCATTAGGTCAGCACTGCCAAGTCCACCACTAAACCTGGTCCCTAAGTGCCAAATGTCTATGTCTTTTAAATACCTCCAGCGATGGTCATTCAACCATTTCCCTGAGCAGTCTGTTCGAGCACTTGAGAACTGTGAATCTGACAGAGTTTTGGGTTTCCTCAGTCCCTCTCTACATCATGTTAGTTTCCTCTAAGCTCTCAAACTCCATGTTTTCCAAACATTTTCTTCCAGACTTCCAGATCCATCACCTCAAATGGGTGCATATAGATGGAAAATCCTGCTCTGTCTCTCAAAATGCACCAGTCTCTCAAAATGTAGCAGAGGCTTACAGACAAACTTAGGTCATGATTTACCTTCAGACGTAGTTCACTAAGATGCCAAGGTATTCACCAGTTTTAGGCTTTTGCTTGAGTGCACTGCTTAATGGACCCCCTGGTCCTTCACTGTTAACTTAAGACCTGAGCATATAAGACATGTCAGCAGCTCTAGGGTGACCTGCCCTATTTTTAACCACTCCGATGAAGTCAGCCCCTTCTCTGCTTCCTCAGCTACTCTTTATCACCACCAATCCTGTAACCCTCATGACACACACGTGCTCCACACACCACACACATCTCCCACCTCTTGAATGCTTCCTTGTCTTTCACTTCCCACCTCTTCCTCCAAGAATCTGCTCCTCATTCTTATTTATTCTCCCCAGCTTCTTTGCTGCTGAAGAACTTGTAAAAGAGGGAAAAAAAATGAAGTGGATTAAGTGTATGTGAGAGCAGTTGTCTCTGCTTTCAAGCCGTGCCAACGCTGCAGTCCTGTCCCACTCAGCAGGGACAGCCTAGAGAGAAACAGGCTTTTGGAGGGGGGGAAATTAGCTGCTGAATTCTATCAAAACTGCAGGAAGCACACAAACTGCAGGCTTCAAAAGAGTTCAAACAGAGCAATAGTGTGACTGAACTCCTAACTAGTGTACTGTAAGGGTATTTTTCATCTTAATTGTTACCAACCTATAGGATTACACTGCTGTGTTCGCAGCTGTACTGTACAGGCTGCCCCAATCATCCCAAGCCAACCCCCAAACCCTCCCTTATTTATTCTGGTGTGTTGTGTTGTTCAGGGTGGTTATCACTGTCCAAGGAAATGTTTTCTTTTCCTCTGTGTGTTGTATTTTTCAGATCTTTAGCCGGACTATTACAATCTCGTGCTGGGCTGTCAAAACAACTCAATCTATGCTGACTAGCTAGAGAGAAACACATAGTTTCCATCCAGTGCCTCCAGAGTAACAGTTCAAATAGGGAAGCATCAGGGACTGTGATCTGAATATCAGAGGATCGCCAGGATTAGAAGTTTTAAAAAAGACTTCTATGGGTAATAAATTATTCATGGCTTCAAACTATCTTAGATAATTAAAATTGCCTGCTTTCAGCAGATATGCCATCTACTACAATGCTCCCCCCTTCTCATAGATCTGATTGACACTATCTCTTTCAGATAGCTGTATCCACTCTGTGTTTATACATTTGACAGGTGCACTATGCATACCCTGTGCTGTATTATTCACTTGTGCGTGTCTGTGCACGCATGCACAAAAAAACTCTTACAAGAGAAGTCTGCTATTGTGCTAGCAGGCTGACAGCAAGTATGCTAAAATACAACAGGTTAGGCTTAACCTAATATGCCATAGAAACAGCATATCATGAAGATAAAGGCCCATAGCAGCCAGGGTGCAGGGAATAAATAGCAAATGCTATGATGGGGAGAAAGGCAAGTAAAATCCTCTGTTCTATGAAGAAGCTGCCACTAAGCATGTTACAATACCTATTGACAGTAACATGAAGCTGGATTTCTTCATTGAGGAGATGCCAACTTGCAGTGAGATTTGGCTTGATGTTCCCTGAAGTCTGTCAAAGTATGCATACAGTGGTTTTGCTTTTTCCCCCATTCTCTTTGCAAACCACACATAGAAGACACATTCTTCGGAAACGACTGTGTGCCAAGGGTGACAATACTGTAATACATTGCTCCTCAGCAATTTAAGACATCATTTACTAACCCATGAAAATGGAGGGAGAGAATATATTTCTCCAAATCATGGTCCTGAACTTTTGACTTGAAGAAAATTTTAAAAATTAGGAAGACTTTTCAATTCCTAAGAGAAGTACAGCGATTTCAGTCTGGAAGACTGAAACTTTCCTACAGTTAAGAAACAGTAAAATATTTTAATATCATTCTGTATTATGCAACCTTCCAAACTCATACTGCTTCCAGTCTTAAGCATCTATAAAAAGAGAGGCTCTACAATAAAATTAAATCACTGCATGTAACCTAGTGAAAGTATTGGTTAAAATATGTAGGTTATGAGGTGCTTGCAGACAGAAAGAAATCATAATTCATTCAAATTACATGCTCACATATGCTCACATGGATTGAAATTACCAATTACACCATATATGCTGTTTTTCCTGAGTATCTCAAGCAGCTTGTGAAGGGAAGTTTTTTTTAATTTATTGTATTATTTTTAATTGAAATAAACTCTTCCATTTGTGACTCATTAGCTTATCCTGGCTTCTCATTCAATACAATACAATGATGTGATAGCTCTAAAAAATAGTAATTTATTCCCTTTTGTTGACATCTTGAACCAGTTCAAGCAGGGTGACAAAGGAACAACTCAAGAAAAGGCAAAATAGAGCATTTTTTTCAAAAACTGGGATGCATTCAGTGTCTATAAACTTCCTCTTCTCTAGATCTGAGAACTTTTTTTTCTTTTCACAAAGAGGAAATAGCCATTACTCCTAAGGTTATGAGGAGGCTCTACTTCTTATTTCTACTTTTTTTTTCACTCCTTCTGTAAGTGAATGGAAAAAAGACTATTAATTAAGAAGAGCAAGGAGCATTGAAAAATAACTTCCAACATAACTGAAAAAAACCCTAAAATAGATAAAGTGTTATTGTCTTGTTAAAAATAAGTTATATCAACAAACTTGTAGAGGGAAGCAGAGAGAAGCAGTTGGATTTAACTTAAGTAGCTACAGGCACAACATATCAAATAGATGAAAGTCTATAGCAGCCAGAGACCAGGAAAAAAATAACAAAATGCTATGATGGGGAGAAAGAGACAAGTTATTTTCTTTGTACTTGAATACAGGACTGAAGAACTGACTCTTTCTGAATATTTGACTTGGCATTGCCTTCCTGCTTAGTGTCAAGGCTACATGTTATCCATTATAACCAGAAATGATCTGTCCATAATAGAATAAAAACAAAAGTCCTCATGCGAGTACAATAATACATCTGAAATTCATTGCCATTGTGTGACCTTTAACACTGTTAAGTGGGTCCTCTAAGTTCTTTAATGCAGGAAGTCAAAAACAGTGGGAAGAGCACCCTTTGAAAAAAAATGAAAGGCTACACCAAAAGGAACCTAGAGTATGCCTCAAGACGACAACTGCAGTTCTGCTAATCTGAACCGTTTGTGTGACAACAGTGAGTTTAAGAAATATTATAAGATGATTTAAGTCGTACTTCTGTAAGATAAGGTCATGTTTGGTCTCAGTTCCCAGAGGTGCTTACAGACAACTTTCAGTGGATTCAAATTATAAGCCAGATCATTAAGTTATCGGACTGACCCTTTCTTGCTATTAATACAGAACTCATCTTGGAGATTTTCTGCATGGCTGTATGGATAACCTGAATTTATGCAGACCTCAGCAGTTCAAATTTGGAATGTAATGCAGTAATTCAACAAGCAGTGTCTGAAGCTTATCGGCACAGGAAAATGTTCATCTTTCATTGTATTGTTTTGAAACACTTCACCACACAACACACTGTAAAGGTGTTACCTGCAAATTAAAGTCCATTATTTGCATGTTGAGAAATTGAGGAACAACTAACATTTCACAGGTCTTAAAGTAAAAGCAATTTACTTTAGCTTTTAGCCTGTCTCAACACCATTTTCTGCTCTGAGCAAGGAAAATTATATAAAATAGGCCGAAATACACCTAATGCTCTCCTTTACTCCACCATTCTACCCCAAAGCAAAATCAGTTAGAAACTTTCTTTACCACCAAAGAGTTGTCTTATCTGCGGTTAAAGACCATCAGTGAAGATTTGCCCCTCTAACCAGAATTTTTTTCCCCATGTTTAACTATCCTGATCATTTACGAGCTTTGACTGATATATCATTTTATTCTCCCTTGCCGAAAACAAATGTCTTATTTCTGATACACTGGGCACAGAGAACAGTTTATTTATTCCCTTTCTATTTATATCAACCTTTTTTCATGTCTTGTGTCACATAAGCATGTGCTTTCTATCTCAGCCCTTCCTTCTTTTGACTGAACTACTGCCACAGGTTCTGACCTGGATCACACAACATGCTCTTCAGTTTCTGGAATTTCATACATTGGACCATCTCTTTTGCAAGTACAGTTTCTAGAACTGGACACCTTATGTTGGTCTGAGATTCCTTCTCTGATGTGGCAATATTCTAAAATAGGCGACTATATAATCTGTTTAAGTTCTCTGTGTCCCCCCTACCTCCCCACAATTTATCTTTCCACTCCTTAACAGTAGAGAATGGATAACAAGTTGTGCATGACACAATATGATGTTTCATCAGTGTAGCAGACATAAGCAACAGGAAATGTTAAAAACACATCTTCTAATTTCCTTTCCCAACACAGTCAAGCTTCTAAAAAAGGTTGAAGGGACAGCAGGCCAGGTTAAGGGACAGAACACAATTCCTTGTCACAAGGCCAGACAGAAGCAAAATAAGACAATGAAGAAGAATGACAGCAAGAGTGCTTTTCCAAGTGCTCCAGTTGTGTGTGCACTGATGGACTCACTCTCCTCAAAGAGCCTTTTGATGCAGTTGGGTGTGTGTTCTCCAGAGGTCCAGTAACTTTGGTGTAACCGGAGGGATCCGACATTCAGACAAAAATGGTAAATACTCAGAGGAGACCATGGACAATGGAAGGCACACACAAGTCTCTCTGACTGGGGAAGAGAGGAAAGGTGGGGAGCCTGCCATTCAGCAAATAAAATGAGTCATTTTCCAGAAATCAAAGGAGACAGACAGAAAGACTAAGAGTTCTTCTAAAGCAGGAAAGTCTATAAGGCACTTTCCAAAATTCCCTGGACAACTCTAGTGTAGCGTTGGCACTAAGAAAAGGCCGCTGCTCTCCCCAGGGCAAGGCTCTAACCCTGTAGCAATCCCTTTTTAACAGCCAAAAAGCTCTGCAGACCTCACACTCCCCATAGGTGTGTAAGTGCCACTGAAAAATGGCTACATCAGAGGCTCAGTATAAAAGAGGATGAAATGAGCTTTCCTACAGTGCCATAAAGATTTAGCAAAGATAAGAGCTAGTAGGAGTTGGTACTAAGAACCAGCTTCTAGCCTGCTTGATTCCTCATGCCATTATGACTGAGTTCAATGGAGCCAGGCATAGATCAGTTCAGGGGAGAATGTGGCCCCCAGTTCCTCCCTGGAACTTTTTGTTCCAGCCTTCAGGACTCCCATCTGGCTGTGTCTGCAGAGCCAGAAGAGAAAATCAATCCCAACAGAAAAGAAGAAACCAAATAATACAGAATCCAATACAAAAATGAGAAAATAAACAAGTATTACATATTTTAGATAATCCTTTTGTTAGACTTGATAAAAAACAGAGGGAAAAATCACTGTAATTTCCACTTGTTGAGGAAGTCTGTTGGGCCAGTCTCTGGATCTGTGGGCAGCACACTCTCTTCTCTGAAAACTATTGGCTTTTTTTTCTTCCCACCTTGTGAAAAAGCTAATGAAGAAGAGCCAGTTCTGGTGAAACTTGTGGAAAACAAGCAAATACCTTCCAGAGACCTTGCCTGTGAAGCACCTGGGTTTAATATTTCTGTAACATGGGAAGAGTCTGTGGAATTTGTGGCTCAAAAAACCCCTCCATCCGCATTGTCTCACTCATCCATTAAAACCTGTAGCCTGAGAACTTGCTTAGACTGGAGTGAGCTGGGAAGCTCAAATGAAGATGCATTTGTAAGGACATTTTCACAAGGCATTGAATGGAATAAATAATAGGCAAGGTGCCTTGGAAGCCACTTTCTGTTGCGGGAATATTTAAAACAACTGTTTTCCTCTGACATCCTACTAAGCAATGTTATCATGGGAACACCTCTAACCAAGGAGTTTCAGAGATTAGAACCTGGGTTTTGAAAACAGTGTGAGCACCTGCAGCCTATATCCTCAGCCAGAGTAAATTCTGACTGTTCATCAACTCTCTAACCAGAGTTGAGTTGTTGAGCCATCCCACAAGTCTCTCAAGAACAACACACTAGCCTGAGAGTCTGAAAGAAAAAATGCTCTTTGACACACAAGGCTAATTTTATTTGCAGAAAGCCCAAATCAGACCATATGAAAAAAGATTCATAAAAAGCAACTCTGATACCTGCAAGTCTCAGGCACAAATTCTGGCAAGGAGAAAATCCTGACTAGAATGACTGCTTGTGCAAAACTGAAAGCAGAATATCACAGGCTGAGTTGAAGCCCTTTTGAAACTGTGGCAACCTGATTTATTCATCTCCCTTTCTCAGATGGCAAATATGTTGCTAATTATGTACTGGACTGCACAGCATCCTAGTGAGTAGTAAACAGTTTTCTGACAGCTGTTACTGTACTTTTATGAGACCTTGATCCTTTAGAAGATACTGTGCTGTCTCAGTTATACTAAACCTTTTTCTCTGAGAACAAAATCTGAAAAATAGGAATGAGTTGGGCATTTGGGTTCTTCTCCTCTAACAGGTTTCTGAAAGCACTGGGTCTTTCAAATAAACAACCTCAACAGTTATCTTTTCTCCAAAAGGCATATGGTCTCACAGAATAAAGATTTACTCTGTCCTTTCTTGATGGGGGTCATTTTTGTAAAGTGCTTTTGCATTATGTTTGAGGGTAGATTGCAAAGCAAACAGGAGCAATTATCCTATCAGCTTGGAGGCAAAAAGATGAGGACACAATACAGGGAGTGGGGATATAATCATGAGGATTTTGGCAAGTGTAACCTCACAAATGTTTATTGAAAAATTGGGCAACATTACATATCCTAAAAACATTTCTCTAGGGGAGACAGAGAGAGAAAATAGGTAACAGTTGTACCCGACCTTGGGACAGACAGAACTATTTGCAAGGAATCTGCCCATGAAGAAAAACGAGGCATTTTTAGAGGAAGAATGCCTATTTGGGGGATCAAGATAAAAAGATTTTTCAAAATCTAAAACTGAAGAAAGTTGTTAGACTCTTCACCTCCTTAAATCGCTATTCTTTTTCTTGTAAGAGCATGTAACACTACCACAGCTCCACTCTAACTTGAAAATAACTCAAATGAGAATGAAAACTCTCGAAGCAGTGTCTGACCTTAAATGAGTCCACAAAAGCCCAAGTAATTTTCATCTTAAGCAACTGAATACATCCATGAATATCCTCTCTACAGGTTTTGAAACCCATCACTACATAAAAAATACTCCAATGTCAAAAGCCAATTAACAGTCCAATAATGTTTTTTGGTAAGATTCAAAGGTTAAACAATGAAGTTAGGCACACTGTATGCATTTTACTTAATTAATTTATTAGTGAGTGAATTTTACTTTTGAGTTTTACACACTGAAAACCATGTACTTCATAGAGAATTTTGCCTCAGAATTATACAAAATTTTCCCTCAGAAAATTCAGTTACTATGATTCTTTGAGGTTTAAAGCCATTTATCCATCAGCCTCATCCTTTATAAAACCAAGACCTAGAATAGTCACTGCTTAGTTATTAATAATATCAAGCTAATGATAATGGCTTTTAACTCATAACCAGCACATAAATTAAGCAGTTTCAGGGCTGTTAAATTATTTTTGTTTCTTTTGGTCAAAGTTCATCTCTTAGCTTTCCAGAGTTACATTGGTTTATGAAAAGTCAGGGGATTATTCAGAAAGTTTCCCTCATCATTAGCAACAAGAAGTTAGCAATTAAAGTCAAAATATACCTTTTAATATTCAGGGAACAGGAAGAGTTTAAATATAACAAAACTAAAAAGAGAAAAAATTACCATTGAAAATACACTTGGGCGTAGACTAGCAGAATAAAAGTCAATGAAATGCTGCCACCACAACATGGCACATAAAGAAGAAAATGCAAAGTGTATCAAAATCTCTTTAACCTAAATCTGAAACAAGGCCTGGTGTCCAGTGGAGATCCAGCCTAATAAACGGCATAAAATTAGCCCTTGATTGTACAGTACGTTGACTAGGAATTCTGCTGCTTTCTTACTTGATGGACAACAACTATAAAAATAACCTGTACCTGATAGTGCTGGAGAAGTTGTTGGAGTGTGGAGCACTAAACACTTGAATTAATAGAGCTGATGACAAGACAGGTGTTTCCAATTATCAGGATCTCCATGAGTCAAATACAGAGATTCAGCACCAAGATATACATTGTCACTTTTCTTAATCATGTATCAACTCTGCTCCCTAAAGTCAGATCTCGACGTACTTGGCTTGGTATAAAGCAAGGTGTAGAATACGCCTTTGAAATTGGTACAGAGGCTGCCTTCAGAATGCTGGCCAGGCACCTGGAGGTCCTTTCCAACTCTTTAGAATGGGGTGTGACTAACATTCTTAAAAGCTCAGGACTGTAGCCTTCTACACACACTACTGAGAACTGCCAAAGTCGCACCAGACTGGAGTGCCACAAAAAAGCCCATTAAAAAAATTAGTGGAAGTATTTTTTTGGGTCAGCTACAGACTTTGTGTGCTATCTTGGACAATGTGGATATTCATTCTACTTAGGTGCTAAAGCCAGGGAAACTGGGAGCCCAGTTTTGGAGGCCAAAGGAGCCCCAAATGCCTCTATCCAGAGAAGCTATCTCCTAATTTCAGGGCATTTGAATCCTAGTGAAACACCTGCAATAGCACCAAGGAGGTAGAGTGAACATCATCTTTACTGTCACTTTGCCTCCATCTCTCACCTCTAGAATGGGAATCGGTGTGTTTTTCTACCTTACCAAGATTGGTGAAAATGGAAGCACTTTACATGGAAATGAAATCAGATATTTATTTTCTGGGGAGAAGATAAGGACCTTGGATAGTTAGTATTTTGAAATAAAAGTGTATCATTTGAAAACTTAATTATTTTGGTAGTGAAAAATGCATATTATAAAATTCTAATTAAAAGAAAACAATTTTCATTATCTTTCATAACTGTAACACACATTTATGAAAAGTCAGCAGTAGCAACAGGTCATGCACTTTTAAGCAATTAAATTTCCTACTTGTCTGATTTTGTTAGACTAATCAATTATACCAGGAATTTAATAAAGTGGACAGTTAAAGGAATTTAATCTATTCTCTCTAGAACAAACAAGATTAACAAGATAAGATTCCGATTTGAGAAAAATCTTTAAGAGATAAGCTAAATTAGAAAGTGAAAAAAGCTTTTGTGATTCCCAAGCAGTCACATAA
This sequence comes from Eulacestoma nigropectus, assembly GCA_013397775.1. Classification (NCBI taxonomy): domain Eukaryota; kingdom Metazoa; phylum Chordata; class Aves; order Passeriformes; genus Eulacestoma; species Eulacestoma nigropectus. Next base: position 2,565,678 of record VZTE01006298.1, on the reverse strand, counting down.
ATGAAGGAAATAATTAAAAAAAAACCCCAAAACCACAAAAAAACACAAACAAACAAAAAAACCCCCCAAAGGTTAACAGGCAATATAGGAGTAATTTCTTTCCTCATAAAATAATTAACCTTTGGAAAAGGCTTCCTGTCAACACAGAGGCTTTTACTGTGCCATTTAAGGAACTAGGCACATTCCTGAAAAATTAACAATAGGGAACTTAAATAAGCCTTTGAAAATAAAGCATTTAGACATAGTCATTTCCTGTGAAAGAGGTTCTTTGCAGTGTAGAAACAAAACAATTCTCTTCATCTCTTGACAGGGAAAACAAGCGCAACAGGTATTTTGTAAGTAGGGGAAAAGATGAAGCAATCTATTTCAAGTCTCTTCTTTATGCATCCTTTCGTGGTTGGTTTAATTCCAGGACTAAGAATTTTCACTAGATGGATTTGCTTGTTAACTATATGCACATCTGAACACCAAAGTTAAATGGATGAAATATTTCTACATCACTGGCTCCCTTCATATGAGTTGCCCTGTCAAAGGATTATTTTGTAAGGAATACTTGCATATTCTTGTTACTGTAATTCTCATTTTTAATGAAATAATGAGAGAAACTCCTACTTTCAAAGAACATTACAAAGATCAATACCTCATTCTTACTGAAAATAAATAGGATTTAGGTGCCTAACTCTCTTGGACTCCCCTGACATTTCTGTAAGCAATCTCCTATGGTGAAAAACCACAAGGGCACCAAAAAAAAAAAAAAAAAAAAAAAAAAAAAAAAAAAAAAAAAAAAAAAAAAGGAAGATAAAGTAAGCTTTTAATAAATCTATATATCTGGGGAAATGTTTTAAATTCCATAAAGGATATTTATTTTTTGTGAAGAAAAATTCATGCAGAGAAGCTGCATTGAAATAGCAGTAAAACACCACTCATTGGTAAAGCATTTCATTTCTGGACAGATGGAAGAGCTGAAAACATTCACCATCTATATGTACATCCACTTACTCTTTATAACTTAATTCTATGCTGTGTATAGGTTACAGTGATTTCTCCAGGGTGAAATTGTCCTTCCCCATCTCACCATAATCTGATAATGACTGGAATGAGTTTGATATATTGAAACACTCTTGCCTTGATTGTGTTTTTCATTCATTACTAAAGCTGAGAATATTGAAGTTGCAAATAGTGTACAGTATCTTATTAGAAAAATAAGTGGTTCCAGGTCGAAAACAAAAGACTGGCACCTGACACTGTAATAAACCAATACAGTACCCTATGCTGAAATAATCATTCTACAGACCTGGTACAGAAAAGAAAAGAAATCTGTTACATTTACATTTTATAATTATATTTGGAAGATGCCTCAGGACACAACAACCAAGTGGTGAACTATTCATCATACTTATAAAAGCCACTGTGTTAAAGTGGAAGCTACGATAGTCAAGAAAGGCTGATAAAATGACAAAATACGAACACCAAGATTTGAACAAAATGGCTGTAACCCAGCACGGAAGAACTCATTTCCCATGAAAGAGTAGAAAGATTCATGATGCATCTCTCCACATCAACTTCACCCCCGCAGCTCTTCTTCAAAAGAAAGTACAAGAAAAGCACTTCTGGCAAGGGCTTCCACATGGCTTTATGCAAACAACAGTTTGCGGTATATTGACAGTTTTCCTTTTTAAAGGTATTCTCTTTGCTGTAAAGATGAGACTTCTGCAAAACGCAGAGTGGTAGCTGGCTATACAGTAGACTTCAACACTGCACAGTGAGGATTGTAAAAAATCAGGTGTGCTGATGTCTACGAAGTTCTGTTACTTAACTGAGGATTTTTAAATAAGCATAGCATACAAAAAGAAATATTAATTTCTCATATGTCTGTATTTTGAAGCACGAGGGGCTGGGAAAGATATATTAAGGAACAGCTAGAATCCCCTTAATTAAGGCTACAATATGGATTTCCATTATAAGATAAAATTTGGCCCCTATCCCCAGTTCTAAATTCACAAATCATTTTGGCCTCAAGATTTGTAGCCTAGGTCACAAGCTGAGGTAGGATTTTTCCACCAAATTTGCAGTAAATCAGACAAGGAGTTCATGAATTATGAACCTATGAAATAGAGATGTTCACTATAGTTCAAAAAGTCTCAACTTTTTTTTGTCACTTCATAGCCAAAAGAAGTAAATAATAATAACTGCAAACTGGAAAAGAAGACAGATAAGATTTCATTTAGCAGACTTTTGTGGTTGAGGTCCGTGGCACAGCACAAAAATTGCTTGATAGCTATCACATCAGACACATTATTAACATTTATATAGAAATGCTGATATAAGTTATTCATCCCGTGGAAGAGACGTGTAGCAGATATTCATTCCTTGAATCTGGTTTCATTTGGGCAAGCATAAGTACTCATCAATTTTATGTGTCCACAGAAAGCAGCCACATGAACACACACATACACCCCCATCCTAGGGCCTTCCTGTAACTGGAAAACTGTGCTTCTATTGGAATGAATGGAGGTGGAGGAAAGGCAAGTATTCAGCTACCATCCTGAGCCCTAAATATCAAGAGGTGAGTTAATACTCATATCTTCAACCCCCTACAGGTGAATCTATTAACATATTTCCTTTAATGATTAACATATATAAAAATACATTGTATGAAGTATAAATATAGCAGTGGGGCTATTTCTTTTCTTTATTTATAATCTCTTAGAGCATAATCCTGCAAATTTTTCCCATTGTTTGTTGTGAAGTAATGATCAGACAAAAGCATTTGCAGGGATCCACCTCTAAAGCATGTTTGCAGCGCAATTTTAGTTAAGGCAGCCTGTATTTTTGAGAGGATTAAATTTACTTACTTTTAGTATATAACAATAGCACAATGACAATAATAAGAGTAATCAGGACTGGCATAAAAATGTGCCTGATACCACACCAGGCTTGCTTACGCCACCCTCCAGAGATACAGCCAGGGCTGTATTACCCAGGGCTGAACACACAGAACAAGAGCCAGAACTCCTTATTTTACAAACCATCCACTTTTATTCTCCTAAATGCTCTACCTCCAATTTATTGGTAGGAGAGACAGCTGGTTAAAAAGCAATGAAGAGAAGCCAGGCGGGACAGAACTGCCACAGCTTCAGTCTGGTGCAAGTTGAGGAAGAGGAAAGGTCAGTACCACAGAATTCCCTGTCCAGTGGACGAGCTTCCCTGCTTCCCCATTTCTATTCAGCGATGGTCCTTGTGTATGGCTGGCGAACGGGCTCCCGGCCAGCCACCGCAGAGGTGCCCAGCAATGTGCTTTTGTGCATTCTCTCAGCCAAGGACTATTTCTGTGCCAAACAGGAGACGGACCAACCACTGTGTGAGGAACAACAAATACCCTGTTCCTTATCCAGCCTCCTTTCTGTGCCTAAATACTAAAGTGCAAACCAGAAGCCTTTGCATTTTCACATATGCACCAAAGTGGACAAGTGCATCTTTTCTAGACCTGGTTGAAAGGGTGGGCAAAATGGTTTTTAACAAACACAGTCTTTTTCCAAAACAGACACATTTTGTAATGGATTAAATATTGGTTTGAAATTTTCCAGTTTTCACTGAGCTCTTATTTCTCACTCTTCACTTTTTCATTTCTGCCCAGTGATGTCATGGAAAATATCCCTTCTATCCCACTCTAGCTTTATGCAGGGAGGTTTCCTCCCTCCTCCCTTCATTCTGGAAGCACTGACTATGTTTAAGGTCCATTCTTGATGTACAAGATAATGAAAACATCAGAGACGCCTTTCTAGTCTTTATTCAGGACTGAACTATCTTCTGTGTTAGAAAGCTTCTAAATTTTAGAGGAGAAAAAAAAAGTAGATCACTCTAAGCTGTTTCAATAGAAAAATGAAGGGCACATTAAGAAATAAACAGCTGCTTTGACATCACAGTGATATATGAAAAGCAGGTAAAATTCAGCCTAGTTTATTTTTCCTTCTGAGACATGTAGGTGGCTGAAACCAGCTTTTCTAAAGATGACTGAGAAATTTGTTTGAAAGTGTATAACCAATAAAGCAGTCCTTTATTAACAAAAAACAGGAAAACAACAAAAGAGTTTTTACAGTTTCTTCAATGCTTGAACATAATCCCTAACTGTGACTTTTGCTCCCAAGGCTGTTTGCAGCATTTTCTTGTACAACCAGCCTGGAGCTTGAAAAAGAACAAGTACAATAGCATTAAGCCTCAACATGGTGTGCATTAATAACTGACTGGTGCATACCTTGGATTTGTTGCATTAGGTAAGAGGATGAAAGCACAGTGCCTTCCCTTTTGCCCACCCAAGAAGCATGCAGACAGCTTAATAGCACACATCCTTAGGAGGCTAATTACTGCCACAGTGGAATTACTTTTTATTAAAAAAAAAAAAATCCCTATGATTTTTTTATTTTAAGGTCTTTTAAAAAACATTCCTGTATGTCTTTTTTTTTTTTCCCCAGAGTGCCTTTCCACTCTATAAAGTGGGTATCAGCAAAGAGATGTCAAAAAAATAAGAACAACCAACTATACATACCTCCTCCTGTGCTATTCCAAATACACATTTGCTAATTAACTTACTTAATATTTCCCAAAATTCTTGTTCTCTTTTCTTATTTCCATGGAGGCAGTAGGATTTTTAACAACTGTTACTGGCCTCAGCAATAAGTTTTAACTTATTTTCCTTTGTAAAAATAGACTCAACTTTTATTACTAAGGTACTTCTGGTATTAAACAAAAAAAATCCCCAAACCAAAAACCACATAAACCCGAGAAATAGCTGAAAACTCAGAACCTGCTGCTGAAATAGCAACAGAGCCTTCTAAAGTTTGCCATTTTTCCTATCCTACTCAAAGCTCTGCCTTCTTTTGAGCACCCATTTAGTTTACTACCACATTAATGTCCTCATCCCTCTGATAATTTTTTGTGTCTTGAGCCACGTAAGGGGATGCTGCCGACAAAGATTGGGCAGGAGAAGCAGCAGCCCTGCAGGTATCGTGGTGAATCCTTTTGGATGTAATGCCTCTGGCTTCTGAAGAAGTGATTCACTGGCATACACGGTCCCACTGCATTCAATATTCTTCTCAAAAACACCGGGCAATGGGATTCTCAGCCCATTAGTGAGCAGTGAGATGTCAGGGTATGGTACTGGGAGTGAGAGTTTAGCTCATTGTCCCACAAGGAAGGTCCAGATAATTGGTCCAACTGAAGCTTTAAAAAGTCAATATTCTTACCTAGACAATAATGATAACTATTTCTAATAGCTCTTGAAGGAGCATATGCCAGTCAAATCATACTAGCACTGCAGACAGGAGAAGAAAATAAACCCAAAACCAAACAGCTGTGAAGATTTTACACTGCCACAACACCCACCTGCAGAGCTGTGTGCAAATGCTTTTCTAGTGTGCTGTGCCAGCATGCTTGCTGACTTGAACAGGTACAGAAGGTTAAGCTCAGGTTTTAAGAATTCGTCAGATTAGGATCTCAGTGTACACAGACCACACTCCAACTTGTTTTTCCAGCCTTTTACAGCAGCATTAGCCACGGTGTCTCAGCTCTGGCAACAGATTACCACACCTATAATTCTTTTCATTAGCTCTACCTGATCTGCCACGGGCCCAATGACAGCCTTGTCAGGAGATTTCTGACAGCTCCAACATCTAGATGATTTCTGAATCAAACAGGGGAAGAAATATAATTGCTTTTACCTTAGCAGGTAGCAGCAATCCTTCTTTGTCTACTGTGGAAGAAGGTTAAAAAACACAAGAGAGCAATTAAAAAAAAAAAAAAAACCTCCTAAAAAAAACCACAAAAAGCAACCCCCAGCCCCCAAAACAACAAACAAATATACACCCCAACAAACAAGAAACCCAGAGGAGAAGAGGTTATTGACACATAAGAATCAGTAAAAAGAAAAACAAACGCCCCCCCCCTCCCCTGTAAACTGTGCATTTTTCAAACTAACACCTAAAAAATTTGCAAAAAATAGTATTTTCTTACTTTACACAGGATCATCCCCGTGTATATTCCCTGTATTACATGATGTACAGGCATGGCAAGGAAGTAGATTATTATCCTTCGTTTGGGGTCTTTGCTTTTTCTTCCTCCTTAAATAAAGCCTCAACAATAGAAAAAAGGATTCAACAGAGGGAAATATTCAGAAAATATCAGAATGAGAAGAAAGCAGGGTTAACTACCCTTTCACATCTCTATTAGCCTTTCCACCTGTGTGAGGATATACCACCTCGGCAAGCCTTGCGTATTTACTCTGAAGAATTTACGCCTTTGGTCAGTGTAAGTTAAATTAGTAGCAAGGCTAGATCTCAGCCTCACAAGAAAAGCTATTCCTTCCATGCTTGTTGTGCTGCAAATTCACACACCTACACTCCTCCCCCCAGAAAACAAACAAACAAGCAAAAATCCCAGTCTTTTGATAAATCTTTACATATGCTACTCTTATAAATGGAGGCATATATTTTAGGAGGAATTTAAATGTATTTGAAACAAGACAGGAAGGGAAGGGGAAAAATAAGTTTCTCACTTCAAAAAACCTTCAATAAGCTCATGTACATTGCTGTGGTGTGCACTTTGCCAGTTACATTTCTGAAGGTTTTGAAAAATGTGACTGGGAGTTTTTAACAGCGCAGTGTTTGCAGTTAATCATCAGCAACTTAAAAAGACATTGACATCTGTTGTCTAGAGAGAAGAAGAAAAATGTAGGGAGGAGAGTGGGGAGGGGGGTTTGAAAATTAAATCAGTTTGAATCCTCCTTAGTGTTACAGAGTCAATAGCAGGAAATTTGCTCTCAGAAAAATGTGGGGTTGTGACCCTCTGTGTTTCAAGACATCCTAATTTAGCTTGATCCTTCATGCTCTCTGCTCCTCCTACTTGTACCCTAGAGGCAGGTTTTCTCCTACTGAGAAAGAGATTAAGGGGGAAAGTGCTGAAAGAGGGAGGTAGAGAAAGAAAATAAGACAGGAATAAACTGGAACTGAAGTCCTAAAATCTAAGAGATTATTAAAATTCAATCACTCTGCAGCAAAATTTATTTTTATGCAGACACCAATGACTTCTTTGAACTGATGTTGAAAGGTAACATGAAAACTTTTTATTAGTGTTTGAGATCATTTTCTGAGGACACCAGAGAGAGCTGTTTTTGACGTATACAAGTAGTGCTCACACACTATATAATGAGTATACATCTACCAAGACACTTTTCTTCATCTCAGTTTGGACCATACGAGTGAATCAACTTCCCAATTAAGTGGTAAACTGTGCAGGCTATGAGACAGCTGATGAATGGTAGCTCTCTAGCAATTAGTGAAGAAAAACAATGCTAATATAGAAGACACTAAAAAATATTAATCAGCTGTTAATACAGCTCCAAACCCATTAACTGTTGTTGTGTTGCTTATCCAAGTGGTGTATTTATAGTCACAAGTGGCTGACTTTCCAAGCAGAACATACCACTATGTGGCTGAGCAGAAGCTCCCCAGCCCACAGAGCAAATAGCAGAGCAAGGAGGGAGGTGGAGGGAAGGGAGGTGGGTACAATCTCGACTCTGCTTTCCCTTCCCAGTCACTGACTGCTCAGAGCAGCTCTCAGATCACGTCTTCTATGCAGTTCATGGGAACTAGAGGAAACAGAAGTCCACTGGAATTTCAAGTGCCTCTTTGAGGTTGGGCTGGAGATGAGGTCCCGCTCTTCACTCCCAAAAACACACCAACAAACAAGGATTTCCATGCAGAGCACCCAGCTTCTCATCTGTCTGTGCCTGGGCTCCATGCCTAGTTCAGCATCTGTTCCTGCCTCTGTCCTTACAGTTCTATCCCAAGGAAATATCCAGATGGACTAGACAGCTCATGTCCCACCTTAACACTGTAGCATGTCCCACATGACCCACAAGGCAGCAGATCTCAGGACTCCAGCAGGTTTTATCTACCAGGTTCAGACTGCACATGCAGCATTGACCCCTCCAGCAGCGCTGGTGCACACTAGCACGTTACCAGAGGACATAGGAGGGGCTGGAGTAACCCACCTGAGTCCGGGTTTCTAAGATCTGATCTGATAATGCACTTGTGGTATAACCTGAAACTCCACAAATTCAGCAGTTGTCTTTCTACAGCTGCTAAAGATCTTTGCTGGGGTTCATAAAAAGCATCAACAATTGCATTGAAGTTACTTGACACATGACAGTATTCACCTCAGAAAGTATTCCAGAACTGGGCACTTCACATTGTGAACACTGATATCAGTGTGTGTGGGGATCATCTTCTCAAGATGATTGTATGCCAGGTTGATAGAGATAAATTATAAAATAGGATGTCCTTGATTGACAGCTTTGCTATCTAGTCAGAGGGAAAATCAAAAGAGGAGAGTTTAGATCAAAGATTAAATTGTTCCTATTCACAGATTCCTAGATATTAACATCAGAGGAAGAAAAAAAAAGAAACCACACACATTCATCTAGACTACCTCCCGCATAACATGGGCAAAAAAAAAATTTGTATTCCACCCATAACTGCTGCATAACCATAAGCATAGTTTTAGAAAGACATTCCAGTTCAATTAATATCATTCAAGACAGGAAAAATCTGTTTCCTGCTTAAGCAATTTCAGTATTAAAAACATGCTCTTGAATTCAAGGCTGAATTTAACCAGGCAAGCCTACTGCCATTAAAAGTTGATCTGCTTTAATCAAGAACCCTTGATGCATCTTGAAGTGCAAACACAAGAGAAAAAAAAAAATCCCCCTTTTCCCACAGAAATGCAAAAAACATCTTATACCACCAATAGAGCTTTGTATAAAATATTCTAATTTGGTGAACTATGTTCAATTCCTGTAAAAACTTCTCAGTTTTACAAGTGAACAAAAAAATTTTGGGAATATGCATTCTGTATCAACTGAAAACGAGTTTTCTTGTATCTTTATAATGATAAAAACAGTTTCCTGAATCTGTGGAGTCTAAGAAATATAAGAGGTCCCTCCCAGTAGAGTTAAGTAAAAAATTGTTGTCTGCAACACATTGTAGTAAGTGCCAGCTCTTGCCAGCACATGGCATATGGTGATCTTCCATTTTTCAAAAAAGAAAAGCCTTAAAGCTATTAGATATCACTTTTTCACATCTGATGTAAAGAACTGGTTTGAAAATTTAAAAATAAAACAACACATTTTTCCTGAACATTTTGAAAAGAGATTTCTAGCTTGCTCTTGGCCAAAACAGTTTGCCAAACTTACAATTCATTTCAGTCAGCCTATGAGCAAGGGAATATATCATTTGAAAGGTTCACTCATCTGTAATGGTACTTAATCAGAGTAGCCACATAATTAACAGTTACTATATATTTTTATTTTCACACAAAGAGTTTACAACCGATTCTTATCTTACATCTTCAGCAGATTGATATTTTTCATAAATATTCATCATGCATGCTCATAAATATTTGATTAATATTAATTGTTTGTTTGTTTTAAACATAGATTTTCCTTTAGTTGTCATGACTAGACAGGAAGGTAGAGAGGAAGGTGTTTGCATGGGAAAAAAAGGGAAGGAAAAAGCTTTCAAAGAGGCAGAAGTAAAAATGAGTGACTAAGGCAACACATTACTTCCTAGATTTTGGTAGAACACCTCTCTCCTTGTGATAGCAATTTTGGGAAGGATGCATATTTGCCCTGTATTGTTCTGCCCTTTGAAACCCCACTGGGAACTCAAGGATATCTTGTCACAGCTACATCACATCCAGTGAGCTCAGGATGTCACAGGCACATAGGTGATATTTAATTTTATTGTTCTAAGGAAACGGGGAATGAGAGTAGGCTTCTTGTACCATCAGAAAGAGAGTAGGACAAGGGAGAGGATAGGATAGCTGGGTTAAAGGATAAGAAAATAAGGTTTAATGCCCTTGAAATTAGCAAATCAATTGATTTCTTAGTGTTGCAGTTTATTTGCACAACCAAAAGCTATCCTTTGCTGAGTCCTGTGTGTGAGGAGGAACAGGTGAAGAGATAACAGGTCACTGAACAGAATAAGAAGGCAGCCAGTTCACAGGAGCTGTTCAGCTGCATGTCTAGAGTTGGTGATTTCCCTATACGTGGTTGTTTTCCTTTCCATATGGGTTGAAATACCACAAGCCCGGGGAAAGATGAAAAGCACATGAAATTCACTGGACAGCTTTTTGCAGACTTTGTGGTGCTTTCTAACACCATTTATCAGGACAGGGGATCTAATCGCTTTCCAGTTGCATTTCTGTTCACTGATAGCAGGAATTCATGGACATTCAGGAACATGATGGAAAACTGGAGACAAGTGTCAGTTATCCATGGATACAGATCTATACAGCCTGTGTTCAGATGTGCTACAGGTTCCCAGACAATTACACTGGCATCTCTGGGCATTAATAACACCCAGAAGTAGTAGCTGATGCAGAAAGCCATGTGAGCAAAGGGCATTCAGACCTAGCCTGGAATGCTTCAGCACCAACCTGCTCTATCCTAACGGAGGTTTGGTGGATCCCCAGAAAGGCACCAGTTCTGCTTACTGCCAGCTGCGGCTAGAACAAAAGCTGGGCCCATAAAGCCCACCAAAATCTTGGAATGGCCATGCCACTCTCTTCGTCTCATGTTCCCCCACCCTCTGCAATCAGAGTAAGCTCATTGCATAAAGCACAGCCCAAGTAAATGGGCATAAAAGTTCTGCAAGAATCAGCTTGGTCTGAAAGTACGTGGTAGCTCCAGGCTGGCCTCACGAAAAGCCCCTCAAGCATCATTGCATTACGTTCCCTATTGCTCATATTCCATGCATTTTTTCCAATGCATGAGTTTCCCCAGACCTCCATTACCTAAAAAAATGGGGTTTTCAAGATCACTGACAGCTATGTTAGCATAAAAATAATATGGAATGCAGCTCCTTCGTGTTTCTGGACTTGAGCCAGCTATTAACCATTGCCAATTAAAAAGAAACTTTCGTGGCAAAATGATCATGTAGCTGTCTACTGTGAGGCTTCATACACTTTCTTTCCAATATCTGGTACCAGACATTCTTCTGAAATTCAGTGGTAACATTCAGTATGGAGGTTGTTACAGAAATTTTAGAAGTAATCCAGTATCTTCCCATGGAGAAATGTAAGGTTTTTTAATCTGTTAGTTTATCTGCTTTTAATCAAGTCAGAGAACAAATCAGTATCTCTGTTCCATGTGTGTCTTCCACATTCATTCACACAACATACCCATTATGTAAGATTTGGAAATTACTGGCTATGGACTAAACATGAATTCCAATTCATTTTTATTGCCAAAAATAAGTTAAGTTTTAGAGGACAAAAGCTACCCTGGAACCTCTAATAGGTCAACTCAGGCCATATTTCTCCTATACCTTTGGTTACTACAGTTGCACTTGGAATATTTAGAGCACTTTGGGTCTCCCAAACTTAAGAACTGCATTGCAAAGACAAGAAAAGCTCAGCTAAAGTGATACCTGTGAGAAGAATATTAACAATTTTGTTTAGTTTTGAAACAGACATTAGAAAAAGTAGTTGCCATGAGAACACTTGTGTTTCATACAAAGAAAACTGTATTAAGATCGTAAAGTTAAATACCTAGGAGCTAGAAAATGGCAGAATTAAGCTCACCTTTTCAACCTTCATTATGTTATAACTTGAAAATATCTTTAATTATATGATAAGATGTTGTTTTTTCCAAGCAACCCCTTCCCATATTCAGCCTATAAGGTGAAAGGTGTTTACTACATATGCAACTATTTAATCTGTTTTTATTCCAACCATTCATGCTTCCAATATACTTCACAAACACAAGGCTGAATACACAATATTTTAGTTCTAGTGAAAGGCTTCCTAGATGTCTACACTGTAGTATATTTTTTTTATTTTTTTTAAAAAAAAGGAAGTATTCACAATTTTCATATTTTTATCCTGGCACTCAATTTTGAAGGTGGTGAGTTGAAGTTCAGTGATATTCAGGCAAAATTCTGTGCTAATATCCTAATATTCCAGACACCTGAACATTTACAACAGTTGGAAAGAAAAAATATCATTGCAGTTGTCAATTATTTAAAGGTTTTTGTGCTAGGAGGTTACACGTGCAATGTTTATAACCTTTTAAAAGAATCAGTATATTTACTTCTCAGACTTCTGCAGACTAACAAACAATTTCTCATTCGCAGCCCGATTGATTGTCTTCATGGGGAGCTCATGTAAAGTAAATATTAGTTTATCCTTATATTCAGTCCCCTGATGTCTTCTGAATTATCAGTGGAGATATGGCAGAATGATATCCATGATCTGCATAACAATAAAAAAGCAAATATTTTGTTCACATCTAACAGATGAAACATGAGTCATATCGCCTGGAGTGGCATGAGTGGAAAATGCGATTAAAAACATAAAAGTTAAAGGAAAAGAGAACCGCAAGAGTAGATTCTGGTTTACAGCTATTAAAGTGCATGAATATTACTAGAGTTACTGCACTTCAGAAAGTCTGGTTTGTGCCTCTGAGATTCCAAAGCCCTCAAACAGCAGTAAACTCAATATTGGATATAAAGGCACATGCGTAATATTCCCACCTCAAACTGAACAAGCAAGAAAAACTTTTCATAATACCTGAGAGAAATTATGTTTAAAAACTTGTTACTTACCTACTTCAACAAAAAAATATATAAGTTGTGAGTTTGTGTTTGTTTTGGTTCTTTTCTCACTTTTTCAAATAACAAAACAAGCTAAGGGCCCTAAAATTATGATCTATCTGTTTTTTAGATAGCAGTGAGTTCAGCCTTGCATGGATAAATGGTTTGACGCATTACAAGAGTGCAATCTTCCTGGGGAATGTAGATACATGTTTGAATTTCTAAATGCACAGAAAAACTCACAGTGGTTCAATCTATGTACTTGCCTAATTGCAAATATCATCAAGACTAGCTGATTCCCTTCTGTCAATATTCCCATTTTATCTAGAAATATACTACATATATCTCCGCCCTTTCCTTTTCTTTCAGCAAATGAATCTCCCAAAATCTCTTATTTGCCATTTCTGCTCAGGAAAAGAGGACAAAACCCTCTTGCTATCTCCTGCTGGTGAAGAGCCAGTAACAGTTCATTAACATCTGTCTTAGTTTTAAGCAGGATCCAGGCTGCAGGAATGTGTTCAAGTAAACCACCAGCACGATGGCCCCCAGATGACCACGAAGACAGAGAGAAGTGCTGTACGGTGCAGTGTATACAAAGCAAGAGGTTTTGCTTAGATATCTTAATAGTAGACCAGAGTTCTTCACAGACAGCTTGAAAATTGCCTTCTGTATCACAAATATTACCTTTCCGTGAAAGGAAAATACATCAATTTTATGCAGCTGGAAAAGCAGTTAAGTAAACCCAGGAATCTAGTAAAAAAATATTTGGTTTAGGTCCTCCTTTTTTACTCCCTCTTTCCTCTCCATTACTAAAGGTTTTTTTGGTGTAGTCCACAATAACATGTGTTTGTCAAATGGTCATTAAATGCAATTAAGCAATTCTAATCTTGTAAAAATTCATTATTGCTACTGATCTGATGACTCTGCTAAAATTACTGTAACACTCTGTGGTTTGCTCTGAAAACGTATTATTGATTGGATGCTTATTTTGCCGTTTAGGTACAAAACCCCACCACAGTCAATATCCCAGTCTCAGTGAGGTCAGTCCGTAGACTCGTTGTCTTGTCAAGGAGGAGAAACATGACTTAAATGCAGTCCTCTGTGCTGTGGGCCACTTAAACAACAGTATGGAACTGCAACTGGAGAAACGCCAGTATTTCCCTAAAATAGGGTAAGAATATGTTGTCCCTGGCCAGTGTTTTTGACCTTGAGAAGGCACAGCTACAGCCATAATGTTCCTATAAAAGATAAAATAACATTTTTTTTCAAATATTGTAAGATCTACTTATGAGCAAGGACAATACAGGACTTCAGGAAGAAAAACCCAAAGCTGGGTTTTCTGATAGGTCCTACTGCTCCACCATGATGTGAACTGCAAGTGAGTTGCAGCAATCTAAGAGTGTACTGCCTGTCAGCTGGGCAGTGGCAACTCTCCGTGGGTAGGTTTTCAGTCTGCTCCAAGTCTGAGATTAAATTTGGTTGTTTACACGGCTGCAAAAGCTGATTTGTGGATACCTTGTCTACTTGCCACATCCTAGCTGCTAGTACAAGCCATTTGGCTTGCTCTGCACATCGTCTGCAAAGTAAAATTGTTTCGATTAAATGTAGACGATTTTTTTAAACCAAGTATTTTTTTACTCTTTTAAAACCACAAGGTTACATATGTGGCTATAGCAAACTACAGATATTTGTTGCTATGAAGAGTTATTTACTTTCATAAAGCAGAACTGGTTTTATAAAAAGACAGCAGTTGTACCAAATAAAGCAAGGCCATTCCCTGTTAAATATATTATTACACGCAAATGCTTCTGAAATTTTGCTCATTAAAAAAAATAATAAACTCAGAAAAAAAAAAAAAACACTCTCCCCTCTTCCCTTCTAATTATCATAAAAAATACAGGAGGGGGATGTTGTAAAGTGTCCCCCCACCCTTGCTATTTCTCAGGCAAGCAGAGTAAGTCAGAGACTATTATTTGGTTACTATAATTTTTCATCCTCCATTGAACAACTTACATGACCTTTAGTGTAGGTTTTAAAGCTCAGTTGCCTATTCATTAGGTTGACAAACTTGTCAAAACCCTGCAGAACTATGTCAATTGTGTCAAAAATGTTCACAGGTACCACAATATGTGTCAGCACTCAACTGACTCCTGTCAGCCATTGCTGAAATGAGAGGAAACCCTTCTGGGGACAATAGGGAGTGGAGGGAAATGATAGAATCCCACTCATTTTATTGACAACGATCACTCTTTCACAATAGTGAGGGTTGTTGCAATTCCTTTTTTTAGCGGAATCTGCAACATTGTTCTTTAATGAAATGAGTAATTAGTTGCCTCTCAAAAAAGAACCTCAGGGTGGTGATCAACAGCCATTTGAACATTAGCCATCAGTGTGCCCAGGTGGCCAAGAAGGCCAGTGGCACTGTGACCTGTGTCAGCAATAGCATGGCCAGCAGGAACAGGGCAGTGATCATTGCCTGTACTTGGCACTGGTGAGGCCACATCTCAAATGTTGTGTCCAGTTCTGGGCTCCTCACTACAAGAAGGACATTGAGGTGCTGGAGCCTGTCCAGAGAAGGGCAATGAAGCTGGGGAAGGATCTGGAGCACAAGTCTGATGAGGAGCAGCTGAGAGAGCTGGGGTTGTTTAGACCGGAGAAAAGGAGGCTCAGGTGAGACCTTATTGCCTTCTACCATTACTTGACAGGAGGTTGTAGTGAGGTGAGGGTCAGTCTCTTCTCCCTGGTAACAAGCAATAGAATGACAGGAAATAGCCTCAAGTAGAGCCAGGGGAGGCTCAGATTGGATATTAGGAAAAAATTCTCCACTGAAAGGGTGGTCAGGCACTGAAACAGGCTGCCCAGGGAAGTGGTAGGATCACCACCCCTGAAAGTGGTCAGAAAGTGTGTGGATATGGCGCTCAGGAACATGACAGTGCTTGATAAAGTTGAACTCACTGATCTTAGAGTTATTTTCCAATCTTAACAATTCTATGCCAAGAAAGTAATATTTCATGATTTTTTACAGTAGCTTTCTGAGCAATATATTTTAAAAAAACCCCAACAAACCAATCAACCAAAACAAATCTTTGTGGTTAAGATAAAAATTGATTACAAGTAGAAATATAATCAGAAATTTTCTTAAAAACTCTTTTCCCGCTTTGTAGCCAGAAATATTCTGCAGTCAAGTTCCTGAAAATCAGCAAATACATTTATATTACCATGTAGATAGAAATCTACAAACTGTAAAAAGTTTCCCTCTGCTCTCATTCATTTGCTGATTAGTTGTTTCTCCATTTAAACCATGCATAAAGAATGCAGGGAAATAAACAGTATCTCGAGGAGAAAGAGCAGATGCAAACAAACAGTTTATATTGGACAGTAGGTAGCAGCAGTAATTCTCCTTGCCTATTTAGACTGCCCTGAACTACTACCTAACTAAACATTCCTGTTTTCTTTCTCCATAAAACCTTTCCAATAAATGACAGAGCGTGCTTAACAGGCCAGTCTGGTGACAGCAGAGAGTTTATAATGTCACTGGCAGAAGAAAGAGACTAGATGAATTGCCCTACAAATTTTAGATTAAATAAACCCAGAAGCTGCTGTGTATTAACTTTTTTTTTTTTTTGCTTCCTATAACCTTTTCTCCAGAAGGTGGCTTGTTCCTTTCTGTCTCATTCGGCTCACTAGAACACCTAGAAGGGATGAGGGCTCCACTGGGCTTGATATACAACAAATGCGATACACAACAGTGAGCAGCAAAGTATATCCAGAGACTTAAGACTTAAAAACTAATTATATAGCAGGGACAAGCAGAGATAGGGAACACAGCAGGAAACAAGCAGCTTGCCAAAGTTTCCTTGGCACGCTGTTCCTTTCCATCTTTTACAGTATCAAAAAAAAAAAAAAAATCAGCATACTGTTAGCATTTTTCACCCACAGGTCTCAAGGAGCTTTACAGACATCATTGCTATTCCCAGTTTTTGTATATTGGGAAAAGAAAGTATGTGACTTGTCTGAAGACTCACAGTGACATGATGGCAGACTCAAGAGCATCGTATATTGCACCAAGTATCCTTCGTATTGCTTTTTCTTTGTTGTATTTTGGTGGTTTGGGTTTCTTCATAAATAAGAAACTGTTACTTTCACCTTCTCTCACTCAGTTGTCGCCTTTACTGTGAGGAGAAGACCAAAGGACAGTAGATCTTATCCCCAGTTCTACTGCATAAAGGGGCTCTGAATCTAGAATAAGCACACAAAAGATACACCTTCCACATAGCAGTGCTATAAACATATGAGGGCCTGGCTGCATTTCTCTCCTTTTGAGAAAAGGAGCTTGCTTATGTCCTAAATTTCCTTGTGAGGGCCAAATACTACTGTCACAGCAAGTGCATAGATCAGTCTAGTAACTTTTCATGGAAGGGATAACAAAACTGTGCCTGGAAAGCCTAGCAGCTATACACACCTCTGGATCCCACATGCAACTAGTTTAATGTCATACATAAACAGAGCTGCAAGAGCTCTGTAAAATACCTCCCATTCACCTCAGTAGAGGACTTTGAATAGAAAAATAAAAGCCAACTCATGGTTCACAGAGAGATGTCTTAAAAGCTCCAGTTTATTGAGCGAAAATGGATTGGTTCTAGGTATTTGCAAAAGGAAGGTTAAAAGGGGGTCTTAGTCTAGTCTTTCCCCAATCTTTGAAATATTTGTAGCAGAGTTTTGATTCATTTACATCTATGTAGTGAAAAATGAGTGCTGAAGCAGGAACCTCATATACACTGGGTGTCCTGAGGGTTTACCCCTCTGATCATGCAAAGGCATACAAAGACAGGCAACAAGCCACCCTTTCCAAGTATCAGAGCTGGGCATTAACAGAAACACGAACATCTGCAACAGCACTGTGTGCACAGCAAATGACAAATGCTGACAGTTCAATGAACGGCATCGAGAACAAGGAGCTAAATGATGCACTCGGCACCTGAAGGGTAGTCATGACAGTCATTAAAAATGAAAAATTACAACCTTAATACATTGTGTCTTCACAAGCAAGCACTTTCCTTTGTCCCTGTTGAGACTTAAAAAATCTACTGAAACAAAGAGCTAAGAGTGGAAGCCACACAACACCAAGGAGTGGTATCCTGATAGGTTCAATCATAACTGAGCAGTGACGCACACACAAATTAATGATTAAAATCCTGACTGAGACTTTTTTTACTAGAAATCCTTCCATCTCATTTTTACAATGCTATTTTTGTACCAGAAAGAAACAAAAAAGGCTCCTAGGATTTCCCCAGCTCTGGTCATCCATCCTGCACGCCTGTACAACTTTTGAGATGAGCTGCCAAGGCAGAAGGTCTGTGCTACCACATGTGCACAAGGCGCCAGGCAGTGCAACAAAATTCACCACTATGCTGGAAGATGTACTGGAGGCTGTCTGGACCAAAATCATGGTATGCTGAGGCCTACGCTAAGGAGAAAGAGAGGCGTTCCCAGTAGTATTTCCAAAAGCAGCAGGTGACTTAAAAACCTCAGACTCACTTTCAGAAGTGAAATTGACAGCTAAACTTCCAAACTAAAATCAGGTACACCCTCTTGGCTTGGCGCTCTTCCCTCTTTTCTGACTGAGTCTTACAGGTCTTGCTTTTTAATAGGACATTTCACAGTCAACAGTGCATCTTTATGGCTTCCAGTAAGTCGTAAGTCCAGTAACCCAATCAGATACCTAGTTTGGGCATTTCTTTACTGATGCTATCTGTGCTGTTCCAAGAACTTCTCTGCAAAATCAGCCAAACTCTAAGGGCCACTGTCTCCTAGAGGTTTCCCATCCATAAGCCAGGTCTCTTCCAACACGATTCTTGGGAGAAACTAAGCACTGAAAAAAGAGAGCAATGGAAATCTGTAGAATTATCTGAGAATTACTGTTGAGACTAGTATCAAAAGTAAACATCGAATGTTAGACTACTTGGAGCTGCCCAACTCCATATTTTGATTTTCAGTCACACTGTGGTTTGTACGGAGGATCACTCCATTCCTGCAGCAACCCCACAACGCCCAGTACTTCAAATATTTTATAGTAACTGCTTGACTAAAGAAGCAATGAGTTCCAAAACTTCCTGCTGATTCTTCTTCATGTGAATACATCTTTCAGGTGAGTAGTCGGAACTCTCAGATGTGTTGGTGTGGGTCTTTCTCAATCCTTCTACTGATAGCTTTGTACTTTGCCTAAAAAAGTTATACAAACATTGGTTCAGTGAAATATAGCACCATAGATTACAGTTATGGCCTCTGTAGAGCAGTATTAAAGTTTTAGTTTTTGCTCTGAGCACGTTTAAAGGCTTATGTCAAACGCAATAGCTAATAGAAAGACCAAGCAAGCTACAGTTCGGAGCACTCATGGGGCTGATGACTGGAGCACTTTGCTCTGCTCCAGATATTTTTGGGATACAGTTTCATGATGCAAGGAATATGCAGTTTATAGTAGAACAGTAGTAGCTGGTGAAATAAAGGAAAGCAGACACATGTATGTTCCATATTATCAAGTCTTCTGACCACTCAGAAGCAAATCTCTATGTTACATTGAAATTATACTGATGGAAAATTTTAGATAGATAGTTTAGAAGTTAATTTTTTCATGTCTCCAAGTGTGCCAGAGAATGAACAAGGATTCAGAGAATTTAAACCCATGAATTTAGGCACTGATAAGTACATTTTGGAGGATACGTGGTGCCAAAGTCCTTCTATATATCTAACCTTATTTCTTCCATAGTGCTATTGATTTACCTAGACCTACCCCTGAGTAAAAGTACTACTCCGGGTAAGATTATTATAATTTGACCTTTAAAGACAATTTCAGAACATCCTAGTTAATTTAATTTTATAAGTGACATTAACACCTATCACATATTACAGATGCTCATAGAAAATATTAAAATGAGCAGTAGATGTGTAAAAAGAGGCAACAGAGCACCTAATGCACCTTAAAATATAACTACCTCACAAAAATTTCTTCAGTCATATTAACATCCATAAAAGAAAAAAACAGTGCTATGAAGTCCTTTTCTTCTAATGCATATGCTTCCCAAACTGTTGTGAGGGAAGGCCTGGGAGCAAATCATCTGAAGGTTCAGCACCTTGCCTGTCCTTGCGGACCGGTAAAACAAACATGTTCCAGACACCAGTGCCTTCCTGTGTCTATCTCTAGGGCAAAGTCCAGATCTGAATAAAAGGTCAGCAGAAGCCTCCCTTTCTTGTTAGTTTTAATAAAGCCCAATCAAAACACAAAATATTCCGTCCTTTACAAATGAGACTAAAATGAATTAATGAATTCCACCTGTAAGATGAGGTCCAGCTAATAAGCCTATCTGAAGCTCACACAAAGAAAGCAAGGAACCAGGGTTGCAGGTAATCCAAGTCTTAGGCAATCAAGGTTTTGACAAAGTAATATAAAAATTCTAAATCTTGGAAACTTAACATGCAGCATTTTCAATATAATAGTGCCAGTCCTAGGCAGATCTTTTTAAAGGTAATATTTTCATTTGCAATTTTCCAAGTTCCTCTGGCTTCTGATAGGGCCTATGTTTACCTCTTGCTATCTGCTTATCAGGTTTCAGAATTTCATTATTAAAGCCTGTATATAGTTACTGCCAAACTTTTGCCTCTTGAGTTAGCAGTTTTACATGTTTTACCACATCTGAAAATGTTAGTATGGATACACTGTACACATTTATTTGAAAGTACAAACTTTTAGGTGTTTTTACAATAAGGATCCAATGAGGAAGGAAACAAACATTTTCAGGAAAAATAATTTAATCCAAATAAAATGTTATTAAGGCAAAATTGAAAGAGAAATAAAACATTTCTTCACCCGAGCTTGATAAATATATTTAAAGATCACAGTCCACTATAAATTATAGACAAATTTTAGAAAATAGTTGTCTTAATTCTTTCCTCCCAAAGTACAGAAATAGAAAGGGTTTTTTCATAATCATTAAGTATTGTTGCACTAGCAGTGAATTATTTTTCAATATTAATAATAAAATAACTTAATTTGAAGTCTTTGTCAGGTAATTTCTGTAGGACACATGAGAAGGCAATTCAGAGTACCTTGACATTAATTCAGAATTTGGATCCTCTTCCAAAGTTCACCTGAGCACGTGCAAATTCATTTCTTCCGTATACCATCAGACAGATGTGAGAGAGATCATGTTGATGTGTCATAACATAACTACAGATGAGCTTTCACTTCTTTTCTTTCTTCCACCTCCTACTCATTATCAATTCAGAATGACGCTAAATGAAGTTCAACCTGGATATGTGGATATGCAACCCTTCTACATTCAAACAAGCTGTCTGTGGATGGAAAATGACTGAATGAAGCCATGGCTGTTCTGGCTTATCACATTCTTTTATAACAGCACTTACCACCATTAACCTGGTATTAATATATTTTCATTGCAAGTTTCTCATTTCTCTTGCTGTGTAACCAATATCATTATCTTCTTTTCTTTCTTGGCAGACTGCACTGTATTCAGGAGAGTCTGACACTCTTGCATATGTTTGGAGGTTTCTCTCCCCCCTCCAAACAATCACCAACCTTGTGGTTCTATATGCATTTCCTGTGATTAGCTTTACTTTGTCAACACACTTCTTGCAAGACAGTAGACATCTTTTAAATTGAGTTATTCTCGTCAGATTTGCATCAGGCACTATCTACTAGCCTCTGACTACCTTTATATCCTACTTGCTACAGATTTAAGATTTGAGAAATTTACCTTTACTTCTCTGCCAGGAAGAAGATCCATATGTGTTCCAGGAGGTGTGAGGCAAATGCTACCCTACCTGTCTCTACCCTACCTGTCAGGGACTGATTATTTCATCCTTACAAAAGAAAACTCTGTGGGAGTTTGTGCCGCTTAAGCACAGCAGGAAGAGACCTATAAAGACATAATGACAGAGAAGAATATTTGTCCTTTGCATTAACAATCCCACTGTGTGACAAAGGCAGGTAGATCCTTCTACCTCAGGGATAAGAAGAAGGCATGGGAAAAGATGACCATTTTCTTCTTTTGCTCATAGTTATCCTTTCCCTGTACAGGTCTCCTACCTACTGAGATTTTTATCTTCCCTCACATTCAAAGTTCATTCAGTCTAAGTATTTGTGCACTTTTCCTTTCCACAAAATCTTTGTCCCCATTTGGAAAAGCACACAAGAGAGGACTAAGCTTGCAAAATACGAAGCAAGAGTTCCACTCAGCAAGCTTCTTTTTTTTTAACTAAAATTAACTTCCCTTAAGGAAATATATTGTTCTTTATAGCCAAGGTGAATGCATGCTTCTTATCATAACTGCAATAAATACACCAGAGAAGCTGATAAAAAGTGTTTTAAACTTTGTGGACGGGAAATATTGCAGCAATATGAAACAACTTTCAAAAACTTCATGTAACTTTAGGAAAAAGGAAATTAGAAAAATGGGACAGAACTGACAAAACATACTGGAAAAATTTTTTTTTTAAAAAGTGGCCAAAAGACTCAAACATTGGAAAAAGATTCTCCCAGAAACTTTTGAAAATGCTGGTTTTGACTAATCCAGAATAAAAGAAAACTCCAAGTAGAACGGAATGTCACCCAGAAGAGAAATAACCAGTTCTGCTACTTAAAAAAATAGCAGTGAAATCCTTTGGAATTCTGTCAGCACTTAAAACGGCTCTCATGTGAAGACCAAATTCACTAGTACACATCCTTCATTGAGTCTGAGATAACTGTGATGACAGAACTGCTGATCCTCAAAAGCAGAGGATTTAACCCCAAATATATTTGCATTAGAGTCCCATTATGAATACGACAGCAGTGTTTTAACAAGCGTTTTTTTTTATTGAGAAAGTTCTACATTTTTTGCAACAGAAGAGGTTTTCTAGAAGGCTATATACCCTAATTAAATGTCACAGAGAAAGGTAATCCATTCTGCCTCTGTTGGCAGTGAAATGGTCTACCAATGCCACAATATAATTTGCATCACTATCATTATTGCTTGTAAGCAAGTTCTGTGATCTTGAGATATAATTAATGTAGATGGAGTTGCATACACATAAAACAGGAATAGCTCTTTTCAAGATGTCTTTGATCCTACTCATAATTAAACCCCACACACCCAAATATAGGATAGAACAGGTTTTCAGGAACATTTACATAAAGGTCTGTAACTCTGTTGTATATTTCCCCCACAGCTTCTAGAAGACTAATGATCTCATTTCTCACATTTTGAAATCAATGATGTTTGTGACCAGGTTATGCTAAAATTTTGGGCATTGCTTCACAAAGCCATTTAGAATAGTAAAATAGGATTACATATTCATTTTAGGTCACTGCGGTGATTTTTCACTCATTTCAGCACGTCACATATCTGTGGTAGCTCTTAATCTATCTTTAGTGTAATTTTTTGACAGTTTGCTGCAAATGTTTCATTCTGACTCCTTTGTTGTCTGCTTTCACCCTCACCGATTGCTCGGCTGTGACAGCGATGACTACCAATCACGTCTGATATGTGTAAGAGTGGCTGAAACGCGTCTCAAATCATTGCTAGGGAAGCCTTTACACGTGCCTGAAAGTCTTTTCTTTTTTCTTGAAAAGCATATGTTTTTATAGTATTTTGATGTTCCTGATGTTATGAAGCTCTTTTTGTTATGCTATAGAATGGAAAGAAGTTATGTAGGCAAGTGTACTTCACTGACAAATTAATATGCATACAATAGTCCATACACATATTCTTAATGGAAAACAACCAGGTGATGTTCCTAGGGTGACCTGGAGAGCTAAAAACATACAGAGTGAAAAGGGTATGACCACACAAGCAGCTTTTGAGAGCTGCTTCACCCGTGCATTTTTAGGTGTAATTCTCCTGAGATGGGCTACCTGGAAATGCAAATCTGGAATTACAGCAAAAGAGATGCTCACTAACACAAATAATACGCATAAAATCTCTGCCTGCCAGAGTATTCTGACATTAACAACATCCCCCACACAGGCAGAAAGAGGATTTTTCATTGTTTTGGGTTTCTTTTGTGGATTAAATGCAGTCCACAGAGATACTACGATTATATCTGCGTCTCATATCTAGCACTGATCCTCAAACCTGGGCTTATGTGGACTTAAAAAATGTGGCAGCCTTTTGCCAGTCTATTTAGGAAGAATATAACCTCTGTTATGGAACAATACTTTATTTCCATAGGCATTTCTACTAACTTTTATTATAGATGTTATCAAAGTTACCAAATAAAAAAGTCTGTGCTACAGCTGTCACTTTAGCCCTGTTGTGCCCTGTGACTCATCAGGAGGGTCTTTACACTTTCAGGTACAAAACCTTTGTTTGTTGTCCTAGTGCTCATATCGCAAAGTGCGCAGGCTCCTCCGTGCCAGACTAAACGGTCCTTGCTTGATAACTGGAGTGAGCATAAAACCACCAGAAGCACATAGCACTTGACAGATGCACGGAACAAACTGCTGGGTCTGACACAGTGTAGTTATCCAGCTTGCTGGCAGGAAGTGTTCCTTTGCAAAAATAAAAGAACTGATCACAGCTCTGGTAGCGTGGGGGTGGTTTCTTATTGTGCCACAGCCTTTTGTCACTTCTAGCACTGATATCTGTGGCAAGAAATGCCACTGAGACAAGAGCAGTTATGCTAGAGCCAGTTGTTGCTGTTCGTTAATTAGATCCGCATTCTGCCTGTTAAATTCCAGTAATGCTTCTGTTTGTTTTCATTAAATTAGATATTTTCTTCTGTGCAGTATCCACTAAATTATGTAGAAATGCAATGTTTATGCACCCACAGAGGAGGATCAGAACACATTATCTGCTCTGAAGCAGTGGAGTAAGAAGGCAGAAAGATGAGTGAAACAGACTGGTCCCTCCCTTTCCCACATGCCTATAGTCCTACAAAAGCCACAGCAATGTCCCACATATAACAGGTTAACACAGCTGTAGCCCTCAATATTCCTTGCACTCCAGAACAGATTAAGATCCATCAACCACCAATTTATTCCTCTCTCATCCTACAGCCTGGACATAAAATGCAACTGGCATGAATACAATTTCTGCAGCCTTCTCTTGGTAAAATTATTTTATTCTGGATTTGATACAAGCTTTAGGATTAGGTCTGTTTTATCATTGTAACAGAGTTTTGAGAATTCCTATTGTATGGTAGATGTTGTCTAATAAATTGTCTGAAAAACCAAAGAACTGAATCTATATCTAAAACCTACAGCAAATTAGATTCAGAGAAGAACATGCAAATGATGTCAAGTAGATTTCTAGTGGTATCATAAAACAACTCTTATTTATTCAAACAATTACATTTTCTGGACACTGTGATAAATGTAGGTGATTTCAAGCTATGCAACTTTAATTTTCAACAAATAAAAAACCAAGGAAAAACCTTGAAACAATGCAACCAACAACTACCAATTAAGGAAAGATTTTAAAACTGCATGAAAGAGAAAGTGAGAGAAAGTCCTTTGATTTCTTAGGATTAATCATCTTTAAAGTACCTTATGCTCAAAATCAACAGAACTATTTTTCCTTTAAAAGTGGAAAAGTTACTGGCTGTTTTGGCTCCATTTTACCTTGTCAGGAGGTATACTTTGATTATTGTCATGCCCTAGTTTGAGTCAATAAGTGTGCTGACAGTAAAGTCTTTAGCAACAGCGAAGTTATGAGTGGGGGACACTCAGTACTATTTTTTGCTGACTAAGAACAACCCTGAAGAAGCTTTCAAAAGGAGAAAATTATTAGGGACAGCTTCAGTTTATTTTTTAATTCTGTAAAATTCACTGTGAATTTTGGATGAATTACACTAGGAATTTCTAATCTAAGTAAAAGAAATGCAACAGAATTCATAGCAGCTTTAAACCCAGGAGTGCACTTACATCTGTGTATATTTGTTTGCATAATGAAAAATGGTTTTCCCTGGAGGAAAACCATTTCAGTGGCTGAAAACAACCTAGCAATTGATTTCTTATAATGCCTGTGGAGTCCAACTATGTTCAAATAATTTTTCAGATTGTAGATCATGATACCTGCTAATAGAGAGGTTTTTAGATACAATATATTCTTACTCATGTTTTTAAACCCAGAACTTTTTTAAAGCAATTATCAGTTTGACTGCATGAAAAATTAATGCAAAAGACAATTATTAGTATTTTCAAATTACCCATTTTTGTCTGCACATTGCATTATATAATCAGTTTTAGTTATCTCATGTTTTCCTCTGTTTCTGCACTCTTTCCTCTACGGCTTCATCCTTTAAGTAGGTGACAGATGGATTTTCACCAAAACAAGACAAGAAGCAGCCATCAGAGACAGCTTGTCTTAAGCAAACTGCAAGAAAATCTGCTGTTGTAGGACTGAGAGATGCACAGCTGTTGTGACAGAAGAGCCGTACTGGATCACATGACAGAGCTCTGAGGGTGAATCCTGATTCTCTACTGCTTGGTGTCTTGCTCTGTTATTAAAAAATGTCCACAGTGAGGGCAAACATGATGCAAAGTGCCACCTGCTCTGGAAATCCCCCCTCAAGGTCGGGGTTGATCATGGTCACCTTAGAAATAGTGCTTAGCACCACAACAATCTGCTTTGCACAGATAGGCACTGCACACCTGTCAAGAAGCATCACAGGGGAAGGTACAGTAGCCCTTGAATATGCCAAAGTCTTTCTCATAGCATCTCAGGTGTAGGGTAGTTTCTGTTTCCCTGAGCAATACCACTGGCTAGGTTACAAGAAGCAATAACAAAGGGGTTTGCATTTACTTTGTGATTTTATGTATTTTATTTGTATAATTTTGGACAGAATTTTTTTCTCCACATGTCACTAGTTAAATTTAAGAGAACAGTACCTATTCCACTGAAATCTGCTGAGATAAAGCAATTATGGAATGCAGAAGTTCTGCAAACCTGATCCACATATCACAGATCCGTGATTTGTGCTCTACATGCCTGAGTTGGTTTTCACACTCCAAGATCCAGCCTATTTTATTTGGCTTCTAGTTAACACATTTAGCAGGGATAACTGAAAGCTAGAAGTGCATGCATTTCAACTTCTTTCAAGTTTCATGAACATAAAAATAGGAAGATGCCCAAAAGAGGTGCGTATCTCACTTTTATGTCACAACAGTGCTGTTTTCAAAGAAAATTTGCTGTCTAGTAAAATGTGAACGTGATGACATAGAATTAGACTGCTGTAAATTCTTCACAAATGTACTGGGTCACCAGAAATAAATGTCCACTTTTTTATACTTTGCTCAGCTGAATACAGGCTGCTCAGGTTTTTTACCCTGTGAAGTGGCTTATTTTCAGATATTTCACCTCTGAGCCAAATCCAGGCAGGTCCAGAAGACCCAAGGTTGTGAGATGCATCCCTCTCCAAAGGAGATGATCAAGTGCAGAAGTACTTTGCACTCGGAAGGGGAAAGGATGCTGTAAGTTGGGCTTGGATGCACAAAAATCTGATGGCCTAAAGCTGCTGAAGGAGATCAGCAAGGTAAGTGTGGGCAACTAGAAATAGATACCAGCTAAAAGAATAATTGACTGAGACGAAATAGCTGCAGAAACAGATCTTCTGGGTAATTTCAAGGCAAAGCACTCGTTTTCATCCATATGGGATGTCATATAGGAGTCATAGAGGAAGTACTGGGAGCTCTGTAAACTCCAAAATTCTGCTGATGGTTTGACAATCTGTCACTCCTGAAAACAAACTACTCCAGTTGAAGGCACACTGTGACTGCCATCTCTCATGAAATTAAGAGTGCTTTTAACTTCCAGTTTAAGAAAGATCTTGATAGATGTTATTACCAAAGTCCTGAAATAATAGCAGTGCAAAACCTAGGGAAAACTCACAATCACTCTTGGCATTTCCAATATACTGGCTTCTTAACTTCATCTGAATGATTCCTGAAATTCTAGCTGAAAATTTACAGATTTCCACAGTTATCCCAAACGTTGTCCTGTTGTACTGATCAGCAATCAGATATTTGGACTGAACTTTTCATAAATATTGCATTAAATTATACATCTTTACATTTCACTGATAGAGGAAAGCACCTTTTAAAGCAATATATTGTTCATGCACCAAAACTGCATTTAATAGTTTTCTACTGTATTGCTTTTGGTTCATTAACATTCATACTGTTGTCTGCCACTACATTTGTTTCAGTGTTTGCTTTAAATTTGCCTTGCTGAAATAGTTTCACACTGTGCTTTCTCTGCTCATCTGTTCTTTCTATCTCACTGTTTTTACTGTATGTTTATATTTTATATATTTAAGTAGATTCTGTGCTAACTTATGCACATCTCTACATATAGTTATCATTTGGGGCAAAATCACACAGTCCAAATTCAGACTTGTGAGTGGTCTTTCATAAGAATAACAGTCAGGTATTCTTTTGTCACAAGACCTGCTTATTGATAATATGTAAAAGTCTTCCTTCACCCCCCGAAGTTTCATTGCTTAGTTCTAAATTCCTACACAGAGTTTGACCCAAAGGTAAAATTAAATTCATCCTCCACTTCAGTGCCTGTCAGAGGAGTCCTGGAGACTCAGGCCCTTGAGACACAAAGGTCTATTCTACAAGAAATTTTTTTGAGACTTACACAAAGCAGAGGACTTGAGCTTGTTTAGCCCAAATGGAACAGTTACCAGGCCTGCACAGGAGGTGGTGTCTTGCAATCTCCAGCAATGCCAGAGATAACAACTTATGCTGCATATACCTGGAATACCTGATAATTTCTCTAGCAAAAGATGTTTACTGTGCACAGTTCAGAGGTATCAGGATATTCTTACCACCTGCAGCTATACTCTTTCTTGCTCTTCATGGATCAAAGTGCTGTAAGAAAGAAAGAGATAAGGCTCTCCTAACTTATACAAACATCTAGATCCTGCCATTTTTTTACAGCTGTTTTGTGTTGCTTTGCAGGAAAAATGTGGAAGAGAAAAAGGCTTAAGTGATGAATATTCTCCAAGCTCATGGAAATCCCTCAGTAGCATTGACAGAGCATATTGGCTTCTCCATCCCATCACCCTTTGGCTACCTATTTGTGCAGTCAATGACGAGAAGGGTATTGATGACAAAAGAGTCTAGATGCAGATGTCAGTTTCCATCCCTTTAGCTCAGACCCTTAAATAACATGCAACCCAAAGAAGCAATTTAGAACTTAAATTTCCAGTCTTCATGATAAGAGTTTTTACATCAACTGTGGAAAGCAAGCATCAAATCTCTCAGATAGTCAGCATTGATAGACCAAGTGTATTGAAAATTAAAAAAGTAGTCTGTCCATCTGCATCCCACTGTTCTGAACTGGTTCATAGTAAAAACTTTGGATGAGAGTCTAAGTCTCCAGAAGGACATTTAAGATAGCTACCACAGTTAGTGCCAGTACCAAGGAAATTAGTCAAATGGTAATTTAGCCTAAGGGAAGAAAAAACGTTATGAATCTTCGTGCAAATCAGATGTTTCCAAATAAGCTGAACTCTGTCCTAGAACACTTTGAGAACAATAATTTCAGGACATTTCATATTTATATCTGAGAATCTGGAGGAAGGGGGGAAAGGAAGTTACCAGAAGACTGTAAAAAGGTAAACGTATCTTTACAGAAGAGAAAAGTGAAGACTGGGGAAAAGGAACAAGGAAATTGTGGAATAGTGAGATAAACTGCGAATCTGGAAAAAAAGTCTGAGAACAAATAACCAACATATTTGCAGATGGCTGTGATGGCTTGACCTTGGCTATTAGCCAGATGCCCACCCAGATACTTTCTCACTCCCCCTCTTCAAGAGGGCAGAAGGAGAAAATCCGATGATAATTCTTATGAATCAAGATAAAGACAAGATCACTTACAAGTTACCATCATTGGCAAAACTGAATCAATTCAGGAAATATTATTTTAATTTATTAACAATTAAAAAATATTTGGACATTCAGAAAAAAAGACAAAATAAACACTCCACCTTCTACTCACTCCACCACTTTCCCCATTCTCATTAACCCCTTCATTCCTCACTGAGGTCTCTCCTGGGGCCCCAGAGGGATTGTTGCTGGGGGTCCTCCGTCCCTGCTCCCGCTGTCCCCTCGGGGCTGGCAGGGCTGTTTCCCGCACAGTTCCCCTGGCTCAGCCCCGGCTGCCGGGCAGCGTTTTGTCCTCCCTTGCCCAGGCTTTCCCCAGGGCTCTCGCCCGCCCGCCCGTGGCTGAGGGGCTCAGCCATGCCCTGCGCTGGGGCTGCTGGAGCTGTCTGGAACCAGCACCTGCTCTCAACACAAAGGCGTGAAATAAGTTCCAAAACTGTGAAAGATAACAAGGGAACAGGTGATAACCAACACGCATTTGTCAAGAATGGATCACATCAAGCAAATCTCATTTTGTTATATAATGGGCAACTATGCTTGCAAATAAAGGAGGAGCAGTGTCATATGTTGTCATCATTTAGGCTTTTGATATAACCTTCCGTGACATCCTCAGAGACAAGCTGGGAAAATATGGAAGACTTACTAGATAAAGACTAGTTGAGCTGTAGGAGAACCCTAGTTCTAGGAAATTTTCAAAATGCAAGGATAGATCTGGCAGGGTGGAGTAGGGGGTCTGCCCTTATTCTGCTTCTATGGAACATTTTCATTTAACAGCCATGATGAGGGAATAGAGAGAATGCCTGTTCCACTTAGAGATGACACAAGTCTAGCCGGAGCAGTAAGTGTAGCAGAGACCAGAATTATAATTCTAAATGATTGTCCCATACTTAAGAAATTATCTGAAAAAGAAAAAGATGCAACTAAGTGGGGGAAACACCATAGAAATACAAGGTGGGGCAGAGCTAGCTGGGAATTCTTCCTTCCAATAATTATTCAGGGATTGCAGGGGACCACGCTAGTCAAAAAGTCCTTGTAAAACAAGAACCTTTCCTGCAGCCAAAGTGCAGGTTGGTATAATTTCTAACATATGGATATTTAGCTAACCCTGTAGCCCTTTCTTTCAGTTCAGCCAGTAGACTGAGTCCTCTTTGGGGACTACACAGCTAGAAATAGGCAGATTCATCAAAAACAATCCAGAAGATTGAAACGATCATCTAGAAAACATTGCTGAGGATAGGCTGAAAGAATTGACACTGTGAGGCTAGAGAAAACAAATTAGAGGTCTTACAGGGATGAGAAGATAAGCAGAAGAGAAGACATCAAAATAGGCTTCAACTGTGCAAAAGCCAAAAGCAAAGAGGAAAGGTATCGATTATTTTTTATGTATATTGCTGGCATAAGAGCTACAGAGCCTGAACAGCAACAAGGAAGATGTTAGTGAGCCACTGGAAGAACCAGTAGGACAAAGAAAGCCCTGGATTAGCATGCCCATGAGAGCTAAGGAACATCCATGACTGTAGTACTTTGAAAGCAACATACACAATCACCCACTGTGAAAGACATAGCTATGGCTGAATTCGCTCTAAAGTAAGGGAATGGACTACAAATGACCTTCTGGGCACTACTGTTTTTTGTTTTTCTTTCATTAACATCAAGTGGTAAAAGATCAAATATCTACTTTACTCCCTCTCTTCTTCCGCCCGTGGGACAGGAAAAGACATGAAAGGCTCTTTTCTACCACTGAGTATGCAGCACCTTTTATCCAGTGTTCACACTACCAACCTGTGAAAGGAGGCAAGAATAAACAAGTGCTTTCTGAGTTGAGTCAAAAGCATGATGAATTAAAGAGTGAAGAATTGACAGAGTAGCAAACATAACACCAGTAGAAAGCATAACACAGAAGAATCCTGATCCTATATTTTGGTCTACTTTCAAGACCACATCTTCTCTTTCAGCTAGATTTTTCTAGGAACTTGGTTCACTTACACATCACAGAATCACAGGATATGCTGAGTTGGAAGGGACCCACAAGGATCATTGAGTCCAACTCCTGGCCAACAGGACCATCCCCAGGAGTCACACTACGTGCCTGAGAGCATTGTCCAAATGCTTCTTGAACTCTGTCAGGCTGGTGCTGTGACCACTTCCCTGGGGAGCCTGTATAAAATAGGAAAATCCAAATCTTCTATGCCATTTTTCTGTAATGAAATCCTCTCACAATATGAAACAAAATAAATAGATAATAGTGATAACAGTTTACTTAATCTAGGCCAGTTTTTTACGTAGTTGGAAGCAAATCTTGACAAAATCCTCTTCTGAACTACTGGAGTAAGGTGGACTTTCCCCCGCAGAGCACAAGAAATATGAAGGGACATAAAGAATAATTAACTGGAATCTCTAATTAAACACCAGAATCTAAGAGAGAACTTTGTGTCATCCAGAAACATTCTCAGAAAGTGACATTGTCTCAAATGGAAGTCCAGATGTCGATTAATTGCAATTCAGACAACCTTGAAACTAAACAGAAAGTGACATGAAGGTGTGAAGTTTCTGCAAAATGTCCCTGTAGGATTAAAAGGGTAAAACGTTTTGAATTAAGATAAGTAGAACAAGAACTTTGCCACATCACATGTTTTCCTGTTCAGGAACTGACAGGACAAGCCACAAGCAGTTGCCTTCAGCATTACTTTATATTCAGGGTGTGAAATTAAGTAATGAAAAGGAAGTGTGAAGACAGACATAGTTTAATGCTGGAAATTATCTGGGCTATCTGAGGTGAGTCAATACATCAGCTATAAAACTAGGAACATTGGAGTAGAGGGCTGGGTATCAAATTGTATTTTCTCTTTTTTTAAAAAAAGGAACAGTAAGGTAAAAGCTTTAAAGTTTCTTTTATGTTCAACATAATCAAGATTAGAGATATTGGATACTTTCTGTGAAGGCTTATGCTCAGAAAGAGCATGTTTGAGGGAAAGAGTTGCCATGCTTAATTATATCATTGTTCCACATAATTGGGTACCTTTTCTTTAAGACTCAGTAGTACCACAAAATGTGTCACAGCAAAGTATGAGGAGCACCATATAAGATTACTCTGCCCTTAGGGAATGTGTTTTACCAACCCCTGTTATTTAATAGGTGGTTTATGTCCTGAATCATGAGAGTTTATACCCCACATAAATTACCTATACAACCTAACATAACTGTTCTCCTTATTCACAGAAATGTTTATTTCTGATACTGTATCTTGTGGTAATGACTTAAGTATGCCAGTTAGTCATAGTACTAAAGGGAAAATAATTTTATTGGTTTTAAATTTTTTTCCTTCAAAATTGATTGAGTGTCCTTTTGTTCCTCTCTGATACAATGACACAGCATGTGTTAAAATTAGTTACTATTTTATGAATCTCATCAGCAGTCTTTTCAATGTCATTTCACAAGATTCTTTTCTATGCTTCATGTGTGAAAACAAAGAATCCTGGATTTCAGCTTTAGAAGGCATACTTTTAAATTGTACCCATATTTTAACACATATAAGCCATTGCTTACAAAAAATAGACCCTGTGTTCCTCAAGCAAATTGGGATGCCTGGTTACTTGTAATTAAATAAAATATTAAAAAGTTGTATATTCTGTTTCTCTAAAATTGGGATACAAGTATAAAGATCGTGTTGTAAATCCCTATGTGTCATGCAATTAAAATTCCCTTAAAAAAGGAATTCATTTTCATGACATGCATTTTCATTTGATCTGTTCACAATTTGTTGAGTAACTGTACTGCATTATATAGACTTAGAGGATGGAGGGGGAAACACGTGTTTGTACAGCATTCATGACAGACGAACAATGCAAAAGAAGTTGCAAAAATGGACAAATGTTCAAAAAGAAATACAGGGAAAGGGAAACTAAGTCAGATGGGAGTTGTTTGGGCTGAGTATTGGGAAATTAGGATGACCTTGATATAGCTAGCTATCTCGAAAAAAAAAATGCTAGAAAAGTGTAGGAACTGACAGTAAAGCTAACCAAGACAGGCAAATCCTGGGCAAACAACGGCAATGGAGGTATATTGTCACAGAGCCCAAACGCTGGCAGCAGGACCGAAAACCACAGGGTAAACACATTAAAAAAAATTTGCAAGTTCTTATGAACCTCAAGGCTCCCTAGAGGTAGTCATTAACCCTGGGACTTTCTGCATGTGTAATGCAATTTTTGATATCTCAATGGGAAAACACAGGAGAGGTCATATTATTACAGGATTTTCCCAGTCACCATGCCTCAAGTCACACTAATAGGGGCAGAGCTGGGCTGACACTCAAGAGTGCTGACTAGCAGCCTCTGCCTTCTGCCTTTAGGAGCAGCAGTAACGCTAATGGTCAAGTCTTGCATTTTTTTTTGGGAGCCTAATGAAGAAATATATTGGATGTGCCTCATTTTGGTACGTTCAGAGTAAAAAATTTGTAAAATATGCAGTGATGCATGACTCCTAGATGAACTTATACTCAAATGTTTCTCATTCTTAAAATGCTATAATTAAGGACTAGCAAAATAACCCACGTAGTGATCTGAGCAATTTCTGATTAAATACACAGCAAATAGTCACTTTGTCCTCACCCTTCACTATAAAATCTGTTTGATTTAGAAAACTTTTATGATTGTCCAGCTGTTTGGAGTCACCTCCCCTGCATGCTGATGCTACAGTAGGTCAAACTACTCCCTTCAGACAATATTCAGCTGTTTCTAGTACAGTTACTTCAGACAAAAATGCATCATGAGGACCTGATTTTAGTTTGTACTATGCCCTTCTACTGTCCTCTGGAAGAGCAAAGGACCCTAAGACTGGACCTTAACTTTATTAACATCAACAACATAGCCTGGTTACCAAATTTGATTAACATCAATAGGCCATAATGTCAATGGAAACCAGGTCCAGCAATATAAGCCCTATATTTTGCTTAGTTCTTGGTTTCAAATTCAAAAAAGAATCCAATGTTCTCTGTAAAAATTGAACCAAAACGAAATTATTATCTAAAGGACTGAAGCAGCTTTGCAGGCAAAGGCAATTGAACACGTGAAAATCAGGTTTACTTGATCAAATGGCAAGCAGGAAAAAAGCAAGTTATGCACTCTACTAAAACATTCTTTTAATAACAACAGAACAAATCCAAGCCTTCCAAGTTTCCCATGGGTTTTATTAAAGTAACATATTCAGTAGCTGGTTTCCCAGACCCAGGAAGGAGCTAGACACGTATTTTCCTCTGCCTTGCTTTTCAGTTGTAACGGATTGCTAATTGAAACAAGAGAAGTGTCTAAAAGGGGGTTGAAATTATCAAGAGTTTTGTGATTTGATTATGGCTGACCAGATTATTCCATCTGAAGGTCAAGGAGGCCACTAAGGCCTCAATTCACCAATTCACCATGTTTGGCATAAGACTAAGCCCGTGATTATATTCTACGACTTCATTAATATGCAGTTGCTAAACTTCTTCCCAAAGCTGAAGGCAGAAGGTCTTTATTCTTTCACAGCAGGTATAAAATATATCGTGTGTCTCACTCTATTTCCTATTGCACACAGCCTTGCAACCAAAAAGGACCATCAAAATGGATAAGCCGTGGGATTGTTATCGTATTGGGCAATGATTAGATTACCCAGAACAGTTTGCTAGACCTTTAACACCAACTTACAGTTCAGCACTGACAGAAGAAGAGATGATATCAGACATTCAAAAATACATAAACAAAAAGAAGTGTGGATAGAAAATGACACCTCACTCAGACTCCAGAAAAAAAACAGTCTTTACCACTTCAGTTAAATTTAGAGGCAAGTTATGAACTGAGAACTGATTAGATAATCTAGTTCCTGGTGATTTGTGTCAGTCAGGATTTACATTTATGGAATACCTTCAAAATACGCAATCTAACTCTCTGCTTCACATAAACACTTAAGAAATCAGTGAGGCCTGGTCTTCAAACCTTATGTAGCACTTTACATGTGAAAAAAAGACTATCAATTATGTTAGAAGGACTTGATATAACAAAATATATATTTCTTCTCACTCCAGGAAAATGAGAGCTAAGAGAGACTTGAATATCCCACTAGTGACACAGAAATCTCTTCTGCTAAAAACATACGAGTTTAGAACAATTTAAGTTTTAAAGCATTAGGAACCAAGTTTTAAATTGAGAATGAACCAGTTATTTTGTGTAACTCAAGAAAGGCCATTTATCTTGCTAAGTTTTCAGATTTTTCACAGCTCTCATTTACCCTATTTAAGACACATTGTCCATTATCACTTCATCTATCATATATTATTACAGATAAAGTTACACATGACTTCTAAAGCATAAAGCTTCTGCGCTGCCAACAGTCCTCAAAAGCTACTCCAGAAGCAGAAACAAAGTGCAAGGAAATCATTGAAAAGCATAAGGATAATACTGAACCAGAGGAAAGAAAAAAAAATGAGAACAAAGGGGGCTTTGAGCAGTTTGCTTAGCCTTAATGAGATTAATCCATATGTTTGTTTCTGATTTTTCATGTTTTCTTTTGTTAATAGATTGTGTGACAGGTTGGGAGGGTTCTTGGGTTTTTTGGGGTTTTTTTTGGTGGGTTGTTTGTTTGTTTGGGGTCCTTTTTGTCGTTGTGTTTTGTTTTTTTAATCACTCTACGTAATCCTTCTATTATTTCTTTTTCTGTTGCAGTGCAGAAAACATCACTGTGTTATTTCACTGGTGATTGGATCAAGTAGCAAAAGTTGCAGCCTGTTCCAGTGCCTTTTTTATGCACCAATCCATTGATGTTAGACTATCCTGATGGGACATAGCCCCTGACAGTCAAAGCTTTCTTGACCTCAGGCTGCACTTCTATTTTCTTTGGAGGGGAAGAGAAAAGGGACTTTGGGGGGAATAGGTCTACCCCAAGAACTTTCAATTTCTTCCAATAAAGTCCGAGATTGAAAGCAACTTGACAAGGAGAACAAGTGCTACTTTATCCACTTATCTGATTACCGCAAGCTGAAAACAAGACATGAGACTGTTTTCCCACTATTCTGGGTAGATGTATGGGCTCTAGCAATTTCCAAAAGCTATGACCCCGTATTTTATATGAAAAACAGACACCAGGCTTCTTTTTTACGCCATAGGAATTTTTTTTTTTTGGCATTTAAGCCAAATGATCATTTGGGGGTCATATATATTCATAATTAACTGGGAACCATTTCAACGTAAACATTAGCTTATTTAGCAGGAGTAAAGCTTCTGCACAAAGCAGTCTTCTGTGCAATTGATATTTCTCCAGCACACTGTTCTCTAAAGAACACAATTCAAGAAAGTAGCTTGAAGAAAATAAAAAGGTAAAAAAGCATTTATTTCTCTGGCACTGATAAGTTAGCATAATGAATGCAATAAAAAAAAAAGAAAGCAACTTTAGCAAGACGTGTTCTAGACTTTCAAGATATCATTTAAGTTATTGATGTGATCAGAACAATAGCTGCTAATGGATGAAGATGTTTCGGAGTTCTTATGCACCTGCTTATTCTTCTGTTAATTAAATTCTGCGATTGCCAGAGTAATTTTTGCATTGCATATAAAAGCAGCTTCAGAAGCAAGTGACACACACAAACAGAAATATGCAAACTAAAAACCTTCAAAACCTTCCTTCATAGAAACATAACTTATTTTAGAGTTTCTAAGTGAACAGAGAACTTATAAGGATGCTATTTGAATTAGGATCAGTTTTCGAGTTGAATAATATGCAATGGCAGTTGAATAATATGCAATGGTAAACAGTCTAGACTTAGGATTCTGTACTGATTCTGAACTGGTGAGACTTTTGTATCGAATATAGGTTGGAAAAATAAACTAAAATTCATATTAGTTCAGGATTTGGCCTCTTCTCTGGGGCTTCCACCAAGAGGAACCATTACTACAAGAATAGACAAGGAGAAGAATTCCATGTGAAGAGAAAACTATTTAAGAGTTTTGTCTAAACACAACATGAAGATTCTGAAAGACTTTCAGCTGAATTCAGAGGATTCTGCAGAAAATTTCTCTGTGTTTCTTTCAGGGGAATAAAAGCTACAGGATTTATTTTGAAGAGGATGCATGTGGATTGTAAGATATCTGTACCAGCTAGAGGGAAGGTGAAAGTGAAGAAATGTAGTAAATTATAATCTGTTCAAGGATGTGAGCAGTATATACAAAAACAGGTCTGTGGGATAAAGGAAACCCCTCCTCAGACACTTGAGCAAAGTCCAAAGCCTTTATGACTAAGCTACATCTATTTGGTAGACACAAACAAAACTCATGTCACGAAGAACATTACAGTCAGTGGTATCTAATAGCGTTAAGGCTTCTCTTTTTCAAGAAATAGGAGATCACCATATGCCATGTGCTAGGAAGAGCTGACACTTACTACAGTGTGTTGCAGACAACAATTTTTTACTTAACTCTGCTGGAAGGGACCTCTTAGATTTCTTAGACCCTGTTCCTGAATGCAACTTTGTCAACTAATCCATTTCACAAACTGAAGATTAAAGTGCTTTGCATACATTCATTAATTAAGTCCCACAGTTACAGCTGTCAGATAATATTACTGAATAATTTATTTGACAAAATTCACTTTTTATGATAAATTATTCAATGTTCTTAATTCTTATTATTTTCTCCACAATTTATACAGCTGGGCAAGCAATTTGTGAAGTACAGTCATTCAAGAGCCTACTAGATATGTTCTGAAAAGATTAAAGAAAAAAACCAGCTAAATAAAATAGAAGGGTAACTAACATCTTCCTCACCCCTGATTTTTCCCAGCTTTAGTTACTACCTTGTATCTTAATGGTGAGATTACAGTACTATAAGAGTCCCTGAAGTAATATCCAGGATACAATTGAATCTTCATATTCAAACAAATTATTTCCTTCTCTTCTGTCTAACAAAATTAAGAAGCCGTGAAAAAAAAACCTCATAACAAACATACCTTATGCCTTGAAAATTGCAACATTTGGGTCACCAGTGGACATTAAGAGAGGAAGTACAAACTCCATTGAAATTTATTGCGCTGTCTGCCTACGTGCAAAAGCAGGTTTGATCCTGTTGCTCAAGGAACAGCCAGAGGACTGCAATCATTTCACATAAAGCCATCCAAGTAGCTCTCCGATGAAAGCAATAAAAATAGAAAAAAGCAAAGATAAGAGAATGCATATGTGGCATGACACATCCATGTCAAGCAAATTCCAAAAACTGGTTTTGGGTGTTCTGGAACCTGCAGGAATCACATAGTTCAAAAATCTGAACCTAATTAGCCAACATTTTTTTAAAAATGAAATTAATTAATGAATTAATGGAAACCACAGACTATATTCAGTTTTGTCTTGAAACTACATAAGGGGAGAAAACTTGATGCACTCCAACGTCCTAATGTCTTGAGAGTCTTAATCAACTTCAGCTTGATTTCCCAACACTTTTTCAAGTGAGACTCTCTTTGCAGTCTAATTGAGAAAGGATACAAAAAGTCCTTTTAGCAAGCTGTGGTTGTAAAGACGGCATAGAATAAGACAAAACTTGGCTTTGCCTTATGCTCTCTGTATGCCCAGGTAAAAAATCCAAACCACAACACGTCTTTCTTTGTGAATCAACAGTCTGTCTCCTTGACCCTTACTGCTCTAGGATATATTTGTTTGATGTTGATTAGTGCATGTGTGCTGCCAGCCTAACACTCTGCACAGGAAGACACAAAGTGAAAGGAAGTCTCAGGTCAGGTCCAGCTAGACCTTGTCCCATCTCACCCAGGAGCCAGAGGAGCAAGAGATATCCAGGAACTGCTCCTCTGACCAATTAATGATCAGGGCAAGGTAGTCTCAGCAAGGGAACAGGGGAAGCCTTAGCTAATTGAATTTATCACAGCTGGATGAGAAAACAAAATGCACAGATATATGTGTTTCTTGTAAAGAGCACTGCATGATATATGTCAGTCTAAGAAAGCGAGGTATGGATTAATTGCCAGAGAACTGACTAAACATTTCACAGATGAAGTCCAAGACTTACAGTGTATCCTTTTATTTTTCAGGAAAGCCTAAGTAAATTGGCCTAATCAGTCAAATTAAGGAGCTCTTCCCCCTGCACGCTGAATCTTCTTCAATGCTAGTGAATTTTTCTAAGGAAAAATTAATAAAAATGTCTTATCATAGATCAATAGTTGAAAGTGATGGACTTACAGTAGTGAATTTAAACGAGGCTGTGAGTCTAGGATCAAACACTTCCTTCTAGTCCGGGGAGAGGCTTGATTTTTTTTTCTGTTATCTCTAGTGATTATTTAAAAGTATTACGTTTAAGTTCATTAACCTCCAAAATTATCTTTAAAGTGAAGGAGGAGGAAAAGGCACATGCTGGGATCTATCAGAATTTAACAGGCTATTTTAGTGCTGTGTTTCTGAAATTGTCCTATGTCTTTCCTAGGAAAAAAAAAAAATGGAGGGGAGTGAGATGGATTTTGAGACAAGAATAAATGGGTTTGGATATACGTGGTCTCCTGGAGTTACACCCTGTTAATACAGAAAATGGTGTGAGATGTCCTAAATTTCCACAAAAACAAATATAAGAGGCAATAAAAGCATTTCACAGAAGATTCTTCACTCTGCCTGCTGCAGGCACCTCAATGGAAAGTGTTGTTCCAGCCTGTCAGAGACGCTTGTGCGAGACATGACACATCACCAAGGTTTGGCCCTTTCACACATTCCATTTGTGAAAGCAGCCAGTTAAAGAGTTGCTCTGTCTCTTTCTTCTCTTCTAATACATGTTTTTTAATGAAAAAATGATAAGAAATTCTTCAGCACTTAAAATTCCTTCTGGAGATCTCCTTGGCCTCTTCTGTGTGCCCCCACAATATTCCACTCCACACATCAGTCACTGATGCTTCCTTTGTGAGAACGTTAATCAAGTAGGTCTTGAATCCTCTAGTTTGAAAAAAAAAGCATCTTTGGATAGCATGAAAACCTATAACTACCACGATCTCTGAAAATTATTCAGACCTGTAGCTGC
This sequence comes from Eulacestoma nigropectus, assembly GCA_013397775.1. NCBI lineage: Eukaryota > Metazoa > Chordata > Aves > Passeriformes > Eulacestoma > Eulacestoma nigropectus. The sequence continues at coordinate 2,525,116 of VZTE01006298.1, read as the reverse complement.
AAGAACCTGCAAGTGACTGATTTCATTTAAGTGATTTAGTTTAGTTGTATATCCTCTGCTGGTCTTAATCAGTACTGCTTTACTGACTTCACCAGCTCTTCGTCATTTTGCATCCAGCTGAGCTCATAGCTCTTCATTTCTTGCCATGGGCAGCAACCTTTTATTCCACAGGTTTAACATTAAGAAATAAAGGGAAAGGTACCAAATATCTACTTTAGACATGAGAAAGACTACTCTCCAACTGACTCGTATTAATTACTCCTGGCGACAATATTTTCACTGTCAGTCAGCCCGTTTCTAAGGTTTCCATCTGCACAATTTTTTCAGAGTTACTGGCTGAAGTGAATATTTGTTTGGTCAAAACAGAAATTAAATTGGCTGACAGTTAACCCTTGCAGAAGTCTATTTACAATTTTTTTAACAATATTTACGTTATGAATATTTATTTAGTGTACTCTGGTAGACATCCAGATGTAGGTCTTGTCTTGCAGGGCCATTTGAAATATTAACATATTCAGTGCAGCTGCACTAAAATGTAAAATGATATGTTGCCTTATGTAAACCCTTGCCCACTAGCTCTGCACTAGACAGCATATTTCCCAATGTTCTAAAATTCTGAGCAGCTCTGAATAACCATCAGTCTCTGTACAGCTTTCCAAAGAAATATGTATTCTGTCTTGAACATACAATTGCTAGTAAATTAGCAGAGGGTTCAGGAAAGGAAACAGATCAGGTTTCACAGGCTGGCTTCCCATTTTGTAGCCAGGAAAAAGCGGAGTTTTATAGCACCACGAAAGGGAGGCTCAAATTTCTCCAAGGGATTGCATTATTTCCTTCAAAACATGACAATTTCAGAGTTATACACTGCACGATGCTAGTTTCGGAAAAAGGAAAAGATCACTCACATGAAGAGAAAAAGAATCTGTTGCTGCTCCTATACCAAGGGGGGGAAAAAGACAATAAAAGAAAGAAAAAAAGAAAAAAAAAAGGAAAATAAGCAAAGGATTGGTAAAAGACTTGTAGAGATGAAAGAAGGAAAGAAAACCATACTGCTGTAGTTTTAATAGATACACCAGTGCAATGCTACCACTTCTGAGTACAAATCATAGGAGGTTAAATGACAACAATTCCACTTAGAAATAAAATAAAATTTATTGCACTCTGTGGCACTTCAATTAATTTATTCCTTTATTCATAGACTATTTTTTCTGTTTCCAGGCTAACAGTGGAACATAATATTCTACACAGTAGTAACTTTTCTCTACTGGATAAAACTCCTACAAAAAGTGTTGAGCTTGACTGAAAAAAATTAAACACATGCCCTGACTTATATTTTCACCACCACTCCCTTTTGATTCAAGAGCAAATATGGGCAGAGCAGAAACTATTTAAAACATTTTACCAATAGCAGTGGAAAAAAAGTAACCATGAGAAATAGCAAGAAAGCAATGAGTGCTCAGGTATGCTATCAATGATTAAAACCCTACACAAACACTGGCACAGTACAACCAGACATCAGGAACACTGTTTACAATGACACAAGTTGTCCTTAAAGGGCGCATGGCTAATGTATTCAGGAGCTGTGGGAATCAAAAGTAGCACGGGCATCAGATTTTTTAAACCAGGCATTTGAAGCGTCAGCATTTCTGTCCCCCTCTTGGATTTTTCAGATGAGTTTTATTCTGTCCTGACTGGAATAAAAAGGAGATTCTAACAGAAGAAATACGCTGAAACACTTTCATTGCAAGTGTCCGAATGCCTTGCTGATGCAGCCAGTAGAAAAATGGTGAAACGACGTCTCAGCATCAGCATTACTGAGCAATAACTAAACAGTGTTTTTAAAAAACCTTGTCAGGCTAATGGTTAGTTCTCCTCTCTACCCATGTTTACACTATTTGCCTCCTAGTAGGCATTTTCCAACACCTTCACTCATATCACAAGTTTTTTAAAAATGCTACTAATTTCAAACTTTTTATCAGCTCCAGCCTGTTCCACGTTTCTGTATTCAAAGCCAGTACAGTTCAAACTAGCAGAGGAATTTACAGTTCACAAGTTCGTATTCCCCAAGCTTCCTTGTGGATATTCTTACCATGAACTGAAAAGGGATTTTTGCAGCCCAGGCCACTCCAAGCTCTGTGATTGCATTTTATTTCAGTCTTTCATTGATGTGTGAGCATTATACGCAAGGCCTCACATACTGCCAGTATTTTCAGAAATTCACTTAAATCAGAATCAACCATAAAGACACTATTAATAAGTTCTATGTAAAACATAGCATGAGAAATAGCATGAGCTTTTTGTAATATATCCTGTACACTGGACCATGTTTTCTACACTAACATGTTACATTCATCATTCATTTGTGTCTATTCAAGAACGAGAGCATGTGAAACTTTTTGACAGAGACTTGAAGAGCTAACAGGCTCCTCAATGAGAAAAGAAAAAGGCAGGGAACTCCTTTGGTGTTGTAACCGCAGAAAAGTATAAAGAGTACAATCAAGAAAAGGATGTTTTCATACCAGAGTCCTTATTTATAGATGAAAGTCCCAAAAGTGCCTCTAACTACAGTGTTGGTAGGAAAGCTTTTAGACTATACTGATAAATGAGCAATAGCAATTTACAAGGACAGACCGATATTCACTCAGGATTTCTAAAGAACACTGTTCCGATCTGAAATTGATGAACTACTAAGAGTAGCGTGTGATCAGCTTTGGTATCACAGGAATGAAATATGCCAAACATAGTACCATCTGGTTATGTAACCTCAGAGGATCCAGTTTTGGCTTTCATTCAGGATAAACTGATAGAAGAGGGGAAAAAAACCCAAACAAAAAACAACCAAACAACTGAACAGCAAATAACAGTACTGATAAACCGAAGGTTACTTACTGGAGAACAATAAAATGAGAAAAGATATAGAGAAGATGAGTTGAAAATAACCCTCTGCTTCTCTTAATATCAAAATGGCTTCAGTTGGAAGGGACATTAAGATCATCCAGTTCCAACCCCCTGCCATGGGCAGACCTTCTGCTAGACCAGGTCACTCAAAGCCCCATGCAGCCTGGCCTTGAACACTTCCAGAGAGTGGCATCCACAACTTCTCTGGACAACCTGTTCTAGTGTCTCACCACCCACACAGTAAAGAATTTCTTCCTAATATCCAGTTTAAATTTACCCTCTTTCAGTTTACAGCCATTCCCCCTTTTCTATTACCACGTGTCCTTGTAAAAAATCCTTCTTCAGCTTTCTTGTAGGTCCCCTGTAGGTACTAAAAGGTAGTAATAAAGTCATCCCAGAGCCTGCTCTTCTCCAGGCTGAACAATACCAATTCTTTCAGCCTTTCCTCACGAAAGAGGTGCTCCAGCCCTCTAATAATATCTAATTCTGTTATCAAGTTAGTTCTTATTACAAAAAAAGCATTTGCAAACAAACTGTCTAAATGTTTATCCCTGAAATTTTATTAAAATATTTTTTTTCAAAAATTTATTAAACTATGAAGGAAAAAAAAAATCAAAATCAAATCAACCAATCAGGGGAGGCAAAAAAAAAAAAAAAGAAGACCTGCTTACAACTCCCAGGAAAAATAAATGTGGTTTACCTGTTAAAGTGTCTCTTCTGCCACTATCCCCATCTCCCACTTCCTTCCATGATCACAGCATGTCCCACAGCTCTGTGCATACCAAGTACTGATGTCTGCCTTTGGGTTCTCCACAAAACCAAAGCTCTACAAGTCTGCAAGGCAGTCAAGGCACGAGGAGCAACATGCGTAACTGCTGTGTTTTGATACAGGACGAGAGAGATGATTTAAGTCACACCTCACTCTGGTATCGCTGCAGTGATTGGCCATTTAGCTGAACAGAGAGTTAAATCCATTGTCTTATTCTCTTCTTGGCATTCACCAGACTTCAGATTTCCTCTGAGAGATCCTGCTTATTAGAGAGAGTGGCTTGTATCATGGGTATTGTCAACCCTGTCAGTCTTATTTACTTGTGAAACCAGACAAGAATAACTAAACCTCTTGTGAAAATTTTGAATGCCATATTGCTTGCAATGGTTTCCAGTCCATTTCCTGGAAGCCACACTACTGAAAGATTTGTGTTTGAGAGCTGCTTGATGCTAACTCTAAAACAGTGTATAGGAAAAGACCAAAACAGAACAAGGTTATTGTGAATCTAACATCTATCCCAAATTAGGATCGCATTCCTAGAACTACTGATAGAATAGTATTACTTGCCCCATAATTAGAGTTTCTTTGTGCTCCAGAGTCATTACCTTTTCCTTTCCTAAATCAGCTTAGAATTAGGTTCTTACCCATGCTAGCTCATTCCTCCAGTCAGGTCAGCAGTGTCGTGAGACAGAGCTTCTCCACCTCTGTGCTCTGACCACAGCATTACGTGCTCACCCAAAGAGCATCTCCTTATGGAGGTCTTTTCCTTAGGCTAGGGGTTTGGGAATATTTTCTGGAAGTCCTTGTGAAAGAGACACTTCAGTTCAGACAGATGTTACAAGGCTCTACTGCAGAATTTTCTAAGAAAATTTTATGAATTATGCTGTCATGTGGCTGTCGAGACTGTCCTTTGTAGAATTAATGTATATTCAAACACCAATTTGCATGCTGTATATATTATATAAAAAACCTTAAATGGGTAACAAGCATGATTTGATAATTAACACGTTCAGACATACTCACATGTGTACTTATATGCCCATGTTGCCCAGACTCAAATGTACATCAAGATTAATAAAAGTGATGACAGAGTGATCTTTTTTTCAGAAAAGCAAGGATTTTGAAGTTTTGGATTTCATAAACTGTTGCTGATACTTGCAAGGAATTACAGGGATTACTAGAAAACAACTGCCAAGGTCTTTAGATAGAGAATCATTTGTCCTTAGCATCATCAAAATAAGGTCTTCACCTGCTACTCGTTTTCTTTTTGGGTACAAAAGCTAGCATTTGTTTGAATCAGTATGGAAAATAAGCTGTCAGAAGCTCTTTAGGCAGAAAAGAACAAGGTACCAACAGGAGGAAGCCTACTTAATACTATTGTAAAATAGTTATATTTTGAACACAGGCTCACTGCCTAATTCAGAAGCACACTGATACAGGCATCTGGTGGCTTCTTGTTTGGAATAGCACTGCTATTCCCAAATATTTTAAGATCATGAATTTTCTTATTCCTGAGGCCTCAAGAGAGCACACTTTCAAGCTTATATCTGCAGCTTTTAGGACTAGGAATTTACTTTTTTTTTCTTAGTTAAAACTGAAGGTCAAAATAAATCTATGACTTTGAACTCCAAGACTTTAAGGCCAAAAGATGCAGAGATGAGCAGGAAGACAGAACAAGACAGAAATGCCAGGAGATTACAACAGTAATCTAACAGAATACTCTGTAAGTGAACCCCACAACTCTCATTTTTCTTTTGTACAAGTCACTTGATGTTCTCCTAATTATAGGTTTACCACACTTCATTTTGAGCGGAGGTCAGCAGTAAAATGATGCATTTCAAAGAAAGAGAGAGAAGTGCCAATTTTCTACCAATGTAAAATGACACTGCTTCATTGGACCAAACTGTTCCTCTGCAATTCTCCAGCTTTTGCTGAGGAAACATGCTGCTGACTCCTGTACTCTCTAAGAGCACAGACCATTCCTGCACACAGCCGCAGTTCGTGGCCCTGCAGAGCAGAGACAGCCCTTAAGATGGAAGGAGCACTCCAACTTCATTAGTCACTCTTTCCTTTGCAAAAAGAGAGGTTTTTCAAGGTATCCTCAGCCCATGCACACAAACTGCATGAGACGACATGCTTCAGCTGGGGTGTCTCATGATCTCTGTCCTGTGCCACAGGGATGGACAGCCCAAGATTCTTACAGAGCCTGCTGGCTAAAGACTTAAGTAAGCAACATTTTGTGTGTGTCTGTGCGTGTGTGTGTTTGTCATGGCTGCTTAGTTTGGCCACTGTACTATCTTAAGTCAATGGAATTTTCCCTGTTGCCATGAGAGTTCAGTGATATATTTGAGGGAGGAAGGAAAAAAGAATGCCCCAAACTCTGCTCTTCTTACCTGACAAACCTGGATGTTCGTATACACATTGTTGCCTCTTGGGAATATAAGTTTCTGCCTGAGGAAGCCTAAGTCTTTAAATTCTGTTTAGGTTTACAGTGTGGTTTGGTCAATTTTAATCTAATGTATTTCCTGATTCCAGCAAGAATTTCACGAAATACAAAGCAGGACAAAATATGGTCCAATAATCTGAATCCATTTTTTATTGTGGTAATTACCAAAATTACTTAATGTGCTAAGTGAATTTAATGATTTCACAAAGACACCAAATTCACATCACACAATTTTGGCAATATTTGATTCTTTTACATGACATTTTTTAACCATGAAATAGCTTCCAGACTTTTTTACTTACTATAAATTATAATTCTTCCAATAGTCTCCAATTAAACTACCTGAATTATGTAGTGGTAAGAATCCCCTTTGTTAACCTTACTATTGTCAATGAACAAATGAGACATATTAAATAGTTCAATGTGTAATAATAACTCAGAAGAAGTTCTTCTTTCACAAATGACAGCAGCCTCCCAACCTTTTTATTTTACTGGTTAGAACTGAACTTAACCTTTCCCTTCCCTGGAGTGGCCTCTTCACAGTCATGGTTCCCGACCTACTTCTTCGCTGTTTCCCTAAAGAAAATAATATCCCCTCCTGAATTTTGAAAGTGGTGAAAAAACCAATGTCGATAATGTTTAATAAATAACCTTTGTTAAAACAGTCTAAATCTATGTAGAGTAAGCCCCAATAGCCCTCTCACATCCCACAGCTGATTTGCATATTGGGTCATGGAACGTGTTGTAGGATATTTGACTGTAGACCTCGCTGAAATATTCATCAGACTGTGTTCCAAGTAACATTCAGTATAAAGTGTCATTAAAAAATGACTGCTTATTGTGAATATACAAAACACCGCTGAATTTGTATTTTTAAAAAGCCAAATCTGAAATATATTCGCTACTTCAAATCAGCTTTTAGTAGCCCTAATTATATTAAACAAAAATTTCCTGTAAGAGTTGTGCAGCCCTGAACACATCCACGCACATACTGGTTAATGGAGAGAGGCCACCAGACACTGACCTGGAACAGCAAACGCTGCTGTCTGCAAGAGGAAAGAGAACCACAAAGCAGGAAGCGTGTATTCTGACACGGTATGAAAAGGGTAAGTGTTACAAAAAGCATGGTTTGCAAACGTCTGGACTGCTGACAAATCCTGTTTTATGTGTTATGTGTGTTATGTGTGTTATGTGTGTGTTATAGAGAGGATCTTAACCAAACCAATAACACTTTCAGAAATTATCAATGCCATGGATGCATTTATAATCCAGTTCTATAATGTGGCTATTCACTTATGACACCTGAATTTTATCTGTTGTCTGTGTTGTTTCCAAGATGTCAATCTCTCATCTGTCTATCTTTAAAGATGAGGCCTTACACAAATATTTTCAATTTCTTTGCCAGAGGAAAATTAAAAATTCCACATTTTACAAGAGTCTTAAGTGCTATAATATATTATTTTACAGGAGATGGTGGAATTTGACGGACTTTGAGCGGAGCAAACACTTTTTTCTTTTTTTTCTTTTTTTTTGGGTTTCTAGAAAGCATTCTTTCTTGTAACGTGTGGTCTCGACATAATGGGACCAACAGAAAGCATAGGAAGTTTCTACTTACAAAACAAGCATCTCCAACTCCAACGTTTTTATCAATTACTGGCCATTACATCTGGTTCAGTGCTAGACAGTAGACTAGCATGCAATTTTGTGAGGGAGAATTCCACTTAAAAGAATAAATGCAAAATATTTGTAGATGGATGATTCATTTGTATCAAAGGCATTTGCTATCAATGCTCAAAGGTCAACAATGTCAGAAGTAGACCTGGTAGCAAGGCAGAAGTCAGAAAGAGAGGAGATAAATATTTCCATCTCCATAATACTTGCTTCAAAGCTGTTTTGGTTTTAACTGTTCAGAAAGTCTGTTTCCCAGCTCCATCCTATTCAATTAGGATCACATGGAAAGCTTCTTCAGGAGAAATCTTCACTGAAAATGGCTGAGTCAGAAAGAACCTCTGCAGAGGTTCCTGCTGTTCTGCTTCCCTGCTTCAGAGACGGAGAATGAGTAACAACTTGAATTTAAGACAGTCATGAGTAGAAAAACCACAATCGCATTAGGCAAATTATTTCATGCAGTTTAGGTAAAAGCTTTATGTCTTGCCAGAACACATTTCTGTGCAATGAAAGACCACACATGTCACAGGCACACTCTTGTAGCGAGAAATTGTGAAAGCTGAGAAATTTTATTGGTGTTTGCTCACAAAGAAACAGGTTTCCCTTAATACTCTAAGTCTCCTTTTAAAAATCTCAGAAGGAGAGATAAAAGCTTGTGCATTTTGGAAAGGTCTACAGACTATCAGAAATAACTTCTCCATATTGAATAATACTCAGGATTAACATTTGATGTCATAGGACCTATCATGTCTAGAAACAGAAGCCTCCTGCTATTGGGCAAAGGAAAAAGTAGTCTTTTCAGCTTTCTAGCAGTACAAAGCGCCTGCCTCTAATACTAATGAGTATACTGAGACCTTAATCCTTTTACTAATCCGGAAAAATTGCAAGAATACCATCACTTTCAACACAAACCAAGTGAAACTTGGCAACTCCAGTGAACATCACTTTGGAGACTTTAAATAAACTGAAGTCCAGAATGCAAAACAAAACTCAACAAATGTGAAGCCATGCAAATCAAACCACTCAACCAAAACCATTCCCATGAGTCACTAGGAAAAGAGGCTCTGTTAATGCAGAGACCTTGCTCAACATCAGCAACTAGCTGCCTGTCTGGAAAATCCCAGGTGGCAGTGAGAGAAACCACAGTTTGCATTTTGTGCATCAGGTCCATTTTATCTTTCCTTTACGCTCTAAGTATAATGCTAAAAGCCCTCTAGAGGTCTGAACTTGCTGGAAAGACAACATATATTGCATCTTTACACAGTACACTCAATAACAGGGTGAGAGAAGTCTCCTACCATTAATTGATTTGGGCTCCTTTGTCCAGGTCAGCCCCAGACAGGGTTTAGCTGTTCAGTGGATTAAGTACAAGTACCAGCAACTTCAGGGACTACACCTTTGCTGGGAGATGATATAACCTTACTATTATATGAAATATGTGAGCTCAGCCACAGCAACGCTGGAGTCAGAGAGAGGCAAAGCATTGAATAATCCCTTGAAATGGTATCTAACTCTTCATAAATTTATTTAGCTCCTGAAAACCAAAACATGACTCTCCTGTTCACCATATCGACACAGTGACTGGTAGGATCCACAAGGCAAGCCACTTTATCTTTTACACAAATTTAAAAATAAGCATTGTATTTTAAACAGATTGATGCATAAGAAAATGTATTTTCATATTTTGGAGGATGAATTTTTAATAACTTAATTAAAACTTCATAAAAGAAAGAATCATTACTTGTTACACACTCCAAAACTATCTATATCAAACATGTCTCCAAAACTGCCCTCTATATGTATATTAATGATGCCATCAGGTGCTTAAGACATGCCCTGAATAATAGATACAATTTAAATTAACTCCCATTCTTAATGTTCTCAAAGAAAAGTGAAATCATTGAAGTGCTAAGTCAGGTTCACTCTCAATTATTATAATTTCAGTATTATTATTTATTATTAATACAAAATTCAGTGATCAGTACGTATTTACAAGCGATCTCAGTGAATCTACTCAGAACCCAGAACTGCAAGTCACATCAACATTGTGGAACAATTCAAGGCTCAATGAGCAGAAAGAAATCTCTGGCGGCTTGACAAGAAACTGGCTTAGACAGCTCACAAAACCAATGACCTCTCATGGTTTAGAGAATTATCATTCTCTCTTGCTGATGGTAAAAAGATCTTTCCAAAGGACACAAGAAGTTTTTCACATTCTTTGGGAGAGAAAGGCCAGGGAATAGATCAGACCATCATGGTCCTGCTACTTGGAGTAACAGTGTAGAATCTGATCAATGGGTACTTGGACCTCACACATTTGAGACATCCCTCTTTGGTGTCACACAGCTACACCTGGTTGTTTTCAGATGGTAGCAAAACTTCAGTGATGCTTGAGACAAAATGTCTTGAGTGGGAGCAGCAAGTCTGTTATCTAAAGAATTGCCCACAGCTAGTTAACTGAAGATGCAGAGGTAGTTGCTTTTACATCAATGTATGTAAGGAGTTAAGTGTAGTAGGCAGAGAAGGGACTAGAGGAAAATTGCAGAAGGGACATAAAAATAGATAAAACAGAGAATTCCTTTAGGGAGCAGGATTCAAGGAACTAAGAGAACTCAGGGGCAGAGGATTTTGTAGCAAATCTAAAGAAAATTATCATCACTTTCTTTTTCTCACCCATGCAGTTCAAATTGGCAAAATTTTCCAGGGGAAGGCCACATGATTTGATGGGGGAAGTAGATGTTCTAACTATTAACACAGTTCATCTAGAGGCAAGAGGCTTTGCTTCTGATTTATGGAATCAATACTTGGGAGAAACCATACTTAAGAGGAAGGGTGGGTTTGTCGAGTTACCCAAAAAGGTTGAAAAACCTGGTTTTATTTGGCAAAGAGATGATTTTGTGTGCCTTCAGGGATGTCCCTCTCTCACACTTAATGTGAGGGCATACATGAGCCTTGTTGGAGCAAGGGATTGGAAAAAACTCTTTACAGTAATGAACTCCACTCCCTGCTGTCATAGACAAAAAAGACTGGGTGAAACACTGCCAAAAGAGCCTCTCTCAGAAGTTCTCCTGCTCACTGCAGGTGATAAAGCCAAGAAGAGCTTCAAGGTTTCCCTTGTGACAGGTAAATGACAATTATCAATCCCATGAAGTAGCAGGTGCTAGTGTTTCCTATGGGGAGCTTACTACTGTGCCAGGAAAGCGCATGTGAAAAGTAACAACCAGGAATATTAGATAGCTAGGATAGTCCCTGGTACAAAGTTGGCAGTAAGCTCACTGAGATTCCACCAGATTCATTTCACATGTGCCATATATAGTGTTACTTATATATATTTGGGAGTGTGATTTTTAAACTTCAAGCTCAGTCCTGTCCGAACCCATGGCCATGGAAGATTTAGAATTGAATTCAGTGAAAGAAAGACTGAGTAATATACTCAATCATCAATATATTGAAAGGGATTTCTATTAAATTTGACTCCTACTAAATTTCCCGTAGGAGAGTCACTTTGACTCCGTAGACATAATGGCAATTTTGGTAGTCTTTTGCATAACACTTCTCCCTTTCCACACTAGATTTTTTACAAAGTGCTTATAGAGACAAATACAGTTCAGACTTCTATCCAACCCTCCTTCTTACCCATAATCCCAGTTTTATCTGTGGCCACTATGATATTTTAATTTTTTTTTTTCTATTTATTCACTTTAACAGTGAACTGGAAGTGGTGACTCAGGACACAAGAGTTAAACAGATATCCAGTCAGCCTTTTCACACCATTTAAAACAGAAGCACATTTATTTACAAAGTTCACTGCTGGGAAGAAAGCACATCTAGATCATGGGCCAAATAGTAGCTTTCTCTGTAGTATTAAAATAAGTACAAAAGACAGGGACTGACACTTAAACCCTGGCCTCAGCCTAAAGCCTAGCACACCTTTCCCACTTCGGGAGCAGTAGGCAGAGGCATTTTGCCTGATATTGTGCTCAGGAGAATCACTAGGATTCTTATTTCTCCTTGAAGGATGAATTCCTGCTCCTGTCCAGCAAGAACCATCCTCACTGATGGCTTTTTCCATCAGAGCCCTTGGAGGAAAAACATTGTGGTAGCTGCTGGCTGCAAAGTCCTGGCTCTGCAGCAGTGAGCAACCAGGAGAAGAAGACTGAGCAATCTGCATACTGCACAGAATTTACAGTCCAAAAGGAGAGCATGTTGCAAGTGTGAAATGAATTTCAATAAAAAAACCTCCTGGAATCCAAACTAAAATAGGAAAGGTTAATGGCATTTACCTCCTAAAAAGGTCAGCATGCATACACTACAGGGGATGTCTGTAAGGAATGACTGATGGGCAACTACTTTCTGTATTGCTTCTCTTGAATCACCAGCTTGATAATGCAGAGACCCGCATTGTAAATGACTGCACAGAGGAGAAAAATACAACCTGGAAATCCCACCTTTCTAGAGAAATAATCGACCAAGCATCCATCTCGCAGATTTTGACAGATTTAGCCATACAAGTTGGATCTCAAAGATATGAGACTTTAATGCCTTGAGAGTACTGTTTCCCTTGGTACTGGCTCTGTTCAGTACTGATAATTTTTAGGACACAGAGGTTGCCAGCTCCAAAGGAATGTCCCTAAAGGACTGCCCTAACAAGCACAGTCAGCCAAATAAATTATGACAACAGCTAGCATTACCATTTACCTGGCTGTATAACTTAACCATCCTGACTATGTATAGCTTGGCAAAAACAGGGTTTCTTGGCCTTCCAGGTGCGCTGTAAGGTCAGTCTATTTTCACAGCTTCCCCAGTGAAGATCATGACAACTGCAAATAGGGGCACTGATCCAAATTGAGAGCAACTACCATTTGGCAATGTATTCAACTGAGTGTTTTTCACTTTGTATTTTTCAAGTGTCTGAAAAATACAGGCATTAAAATCCTGCAACTGGTAAATATCATACATCAGATTAAGATTCCAGAGCCTCACTCAGCAAAAGAACAGCTTGCCCAGGCTGGCAGCTATAAACTGGCAGCCTTTAAGTAATGTGGGTAGAAGAGATCATTTTGACCTTGGGCATAGAGCACCTCTCACCAAACTAAAGCAAGTTTTCATCTTTTAAGTCCCTCATCACCAGATACTACAAAAACAGGGTAGGGTATATCTTACTTTACAATGCCCCTCCTTTGAGAGCCAAAAGTCTGCTTGCAGCTTGTTGGATAAACTCAGGATAGCATTACATTGGAATTAGGCTATGGCACAGCTCAATGGCAGAGACATCCGGCTTGGTAGTCAAAATAATTACTCATGGCTCACAAAGACTGAAGTAAAATTTCTGGGTTTATGACTACATGTCCCTGCTGAAATGTACATTAGCCACCTGAAATCTGGCTCAAGTACACCTACCTGTGCTGCAGGTCCAGCTGCACTGCAGTACACACAGCTCAGCTACTGGCCGAATTACCACTGGGGATAGTCAATAATTAGACTATGCATGAGATTACACAAAGGTAACACGAAGGAGGATCCTTTGAAAGCCAATGCCATGCTATCATATGAAGGACAAAAGGAAAAAAAAAAGAAAAAAAGGCAGCAATCTTCCTGCTTATACCTCTGGGAATGTAATTCCTTCCTTTCAGCACAGAAAAGCTCAAAAATATAGGACACAGTGTGGGACAGAGGGTCAGTGGGTTACACTTATTTATACACTATCTGTATTTGGTTCAAGGACTCTCAGATAGAAAATAGAAAGAAAAAAGCCTTTCCCTGATGGAGCTCTCAGCCAGTAGGAACTGAAGATAATATTGTACTTTTACAACATGCAGTAGATCACCAAATTCATTTTTACTGGGGTCATAAGAAAATATTTTAGCTCTAGACTTCAGAGTTAAGAAGCTGGTGTACTAGCCATAAGGATTTGTCATATGAGGTGCCTGATTGCTGTTGTGGTTTGGGGAGTGGCAAAGGGAGCGGGGTACTGCTTGTTTTTACACTGAGCTGGTATTGGTCTTGAATTCGGGACTAACTATATTACTGCTGTATCTGAAAATGATACATATTAAAGGAAAATGAACTTTCACATAGGCCAAAGGAAAGCAGTTGGGAAAGTTAAATAAAGCAAGTCAATTCCACCCTATATTCCTTATTTTACTATTACTGTTAGTGCTTTTTATGATTTTTAAATTTTTTTTTTCTGTTTAAACATTTCTGTACTTTTGCTCTCTCTTCATATGTATGAATGGTTTCTAAATGTAGGTTATAGAAAAGCTTTTACAGATCTACCACATCTTACTGTTTCCAGGTCAGCTTTCAGCTCGTGGGTGTTGCCAAGGGTCTGTGCATGTTTGCTCTGAACTTTTGGGCTCATCCTTCCATTCTACCAGGATCAGTTACAAGGTTTGCTGTTATAACATTGGGTCCAGTGACCTGGACACTTTGCTGCATGCCCCGTGACTTACAGAAATTTGAAAAAAACCAAAATCACTGATTACAAATAATAATAAAAACAACCACCAGCAGCTCGATTTTCATTCAGTTTAGGAGAAGCAATTAATCCACGTGTGCAGAAAGCAATGACATTGTTGTCATTACCACAATCAAGAGTGCTGGAATAAGTATAGCTGGCATACAGACAAAAATCAGGAGAAATCTTGTATCCCCTCCTTAAAATCCTCCTCTATTCAAAAGTCTTTCAATGCACCTTGTTAAAAGTTAAAACATTGTCACATACTCTTCAATTATATGACTAGGGGTTTCTTCCTCCTTTGCCCAGAATTTTAAAGGACAGAATCCTGGCATTCTCTTTTTTTTTTTTCTCTCATCACCCTTTGCCTGTTCCTGGCAGAAATCAAGCCACATATATATATGTAATACCTAGTGGAAAGATAGAAAAACAAATCTAAGAAAATTCATATCTGAAGGGGCCTCTAGGTTTGCTGGGACCATTAGAAGATAAGGACTACTAAATCTGTAAGCCAAGCTAGACAGAAAGGCTAAGAGCCATTTGAGGAAAAGGCTATGATTTCCTTAAAAATAATAAAAAAAAATAAAAATGAAAACTGGGATGATATTTAGCTCCTTTCATAAGAAACATAATTCAAAGTGCTCTACACTTAAACTTCATAATAGCCTTTCACGTAAGCAAGTAGCATTGCCTCTATTTATCAAAAAAAAAAAAAACAGAACTAGCACAAATTATACAGTATCTTTGTTCTATACTTTCAAAGTATATTGGCTTATACTCAGTGAAAAAGAGGGTTAGAATTATGTACCTGATCTTTAAGGACTTTTAGACAAATGTAAAGTTTCTTTCACATAAACACAAGATATTTCCCCTCAGTTTTCCTATTCTTGCTCAAAAGCAAACATTGGACTTCAACTATGAAATCCATGTAACAGATTTTTCACACTGGGAGAGCGGTTCCCTGGAGGTAGCTCTGTAAAAGGACAGAGGTCAGTCAGTGAGTGTAGGAGCTGTATGCTCAGTGTGTGCCTCACTGGTAAATCAAGCCTTTTAATTATTTGCAGTCTGGGGCAGAATTTCATGGATACGCCTATATTTAGTGTTCACTCCTGAGCTCAAGCTCCTCTACTTAAATGGATGGAAATCCAGACTCTGAATAGCAAATCTTTGGACTTAATCAAGTAGCTTTTAAAAGTTCATATCACTAGCCTAACTACAAAATTTTGTCTTCTTAAATATATACCAGAATGTGACAGTCTCTATCTACTATGCTAGTTATCGTTCGCATCTCTTATTCACTGCCAGGAAGTTGACAAGTGCCTTCAATCAAACCATGATGTGAATTTTCATCATTTCATTATTTTACTTTAAAAACAAGTATCAGTAAATATCTGCAGAACTATCCCGATATTTTATTTCATAGATGTCTTAAAAATGCTTCTAAAGTATAGCACTGGCCCATATGTAAGTTTTTTTTTTTTTTCCGCAAACCTGTGCTCACTCATTCTGTCCTTGTTTTCCATCTCTGTCAAGCACCTCCTGTCCTAGGTGTTTCAAGGTAGAGACTACCTTTCTATTCAATATTTGGACAAACTTCTTCAAAATCTACTTGGTCGTGATTAGAGCTCTTAAAAATGCAGCAATATCTGCTCTATCAGCAATAAATAAATGCAGCATTGATTCCTTTCACCAAACTGAACAATGTGTTCTCAAAAACCACAGGTCATCTGATTTTGATGATTCACTATAGGCAATCCAGCCAGCAAAATTCAAATGAACATTTTCTAACTCTTGCACTGCTGTTCCGAACATCACCTTCAGTATCCTTTTGTATACAAGCTCTTTAGTATAGGTAGGTTTAATTTAGCTCTTATGCATATTTATAATGGTCCTCTAATCATCATTGTAAACATTACACCGAAGCTGACAATCTCTATTACAAGAGCAATTCCAGTAAAATCAGTGGGATGTGCGCCTGATTTAGGACTTTTTCAAACATCAAGTACTTGCTGACTTCATTCATGCCGTATATTGTAAATGTTTACTGCCTCATTACATACAGCTGTAATAAAAAAGCTCAGTTACACCATACCCAAAAAATAAAACAAAATAAACTATACCTTCAAAAACCATGAGATTGGCTTTAAATCATGTACTATCTTTAAAATAAAAGAAAAGTTTATAGGGTTTTTTTTTCCTTTCTTTGTGTTATCTTGGTATTTCTTATATGCTTTTATGGCTAGAAATTCTCTAATTACTTTTCATTCAAAGGCAAGGGTCTTGTGTAAATACAGGAGTTGGGTATTTAAGAAAAACCTGAATGTCACACGACTGAATGTCATTTTTATATGTTTTACAAAGAAGTAAAAACAAATTCTTCTTTTTCTTCCATAAAATATATAATATCATTTTCTGAACTAGATAATTTGATATAATTGTTATTTTAATTTAATTTGAAGAAGAAAGACATTCCAGAAGAAGAAAAGCTTTACTCACAAACAGAAAATTGACAGATGCCTTTTTAATGGGTTGATTGCATTTCAGTGTTTTTCAAGTGATGACTCAGGTTTTCCTTTTGTTTATCCAGCCACAATTCCCTTCTAGCTAGCTTATTTTATTTTTTTTTAATGGAACATGTTAATTAAGCAGTATATTTTGTTAGACAAACCTCAATTTCTCCCCCATCTCTTCCACAGCTAAAAAACAAACACTTCCCCAGAACATCACTGTTTATTGAAATTGAAAGTCTTTAGGGTGTTTTGGAAGCAGGAGACTTCGAAGTTTGAATGAGGAGCTCCACTGGCAAGCTTTCAAACTTATTTGCAGATCAGGACCTCTTTTGTAGAAGTCTCCCCAGGAGGAAGGCTGTTAGACACCTGCCAGTAGCCTGCAGTGGCACCGTCCCACTGTGATGTTAATGAGATGAACGAGAGCACTACGGAGAGCTGCAATAATTACAGGGTGAAGAGCTTGTCTTTTCCTGACCCTCCTCTCTGGGCTGCCTGTTCTATAAAGCAGGGTCTTTTGTAATACTAATTACAAATGTTAATTAAACATTTCTTTGGAATTTTGCCCTCCATTAATAGGTCAGATAAACAGGGAATAGCAACGACAGGCACAAGTCATTATCAGCCACATGAGAAAAATACCATTTATTTGTTCCCTTCCTTTGGTCCCTCCAAAGACATAACTTCTGGTTTTGCTTTATTAAAGAGACACTAAAACCACTGAAGTATAGCTTTTCTGCACAGAAATAAAGTAAAAGTAATTCTTACTATAATGTAGTTAAACCCAGTTCTAAGGCCCCTTCCACTACAAGTCACTCTAGTCTGTGTTGACTTAACAAATTTTAACCATAATCATGACTCTAAGGCTACATAAATGCCCTTCCAAACACAGATTTAAGGAAACAGTCATGACAGCTGTTGATGACAGCACAAAATCTAGTTTGACAGCTTCCTCTGGCACGAGCAGCACATGGCATTTCAAATCGTTGCACTAATCCCATTTCTGACCCAGTCCCTAGAATTACAGGAGTGACCCCTGCCCAGATCAGAACTGAGCACAAGCACTTGGCAGATATCGCCAGAAAAATAAAAGCTCTACCCCTTGCCTGACAGTCTGCCACAGCCAGATGCTCCCATCCAGGCTCACATGGAGCAGTAATTTAATACATCAGCAATACTATCTGTCTCAGTGAAATAACTTCTGCTGGGCCAGCTCATCTTATCTTTCCTTATCGCTCATATTGCTAGGGCATGGGAGGGAACCAGACTAATTCCAAATTTCATCCTTTAATACTTTTCTTAAATATGTACATGTGGTTTTAAAAAGCATTTGATGGCACCAAATGGAAACAATTCCTTTTGGAAGAAATTAAGTCAGAAGATGCACTTCAAAAGCACAACTAACGCATTCTAACAAAAATACAAAGGAACCTCACTGCAGACTGAGAATGATGGGAAGGGTTTCACTCTAAAGATTCATTTCTATGGGGCCATGTCACTTGTGAATGCAGACATAGCCTTTCTCTAATTTAATCCTATCTTTATTAGCCTAAAGAAATAAGAATTTTCCATTTTTTCATTTTGTCAGATAACCTGAAGTCAGGTTCTTCTGTTTTGATAAGAAATGGGGACTGGTGCAAGGCTGAAGAATCCACCATTTTCCCATACAGCCCCATTGCTTTGACAGCAGCCCACTGTATGGGAAATATCAGCAAGACAAAGCCTCTGGTAAGTCAATATCGGAAACTTCTGAAGGCTTATGACTTATTTAAAAGTATCTTTATGTTTACTACTCATAACCATGGCATCATTGGCTGTGGGCATCAGACTGTGTTCTTACTCACACACTCCTTCATGCAATGAACTTTGAAAATGGTCTGGTCTATGAACCACCTAAACACGTCAAGGCTTGCGCCATTACAGGGCAGGATGGGCATATACACAAAAACTGACTCAGGGTCATTTACAGATTCATGGAATTTACCAGAGTTTTGATTCTTTCATCAGAGATGTCTGAGTGAGTTATTACCACCACTACTGAGATAGCTTTTACTTCACAAAGCAGAAAATGTGACTCTGTGGAGCCCTGAGTACTCCCTCCAGTTCCAAAGTGCCCCAAGACACACATCATGAGCCCCTCTCCTCAGCAGCCTTCTGTCGCCCAATTCCAAGGCCCAAAAGGCAGAACTAAGAATACCCACGTCTCCCCAAGTCCATACCACTTAAAACACCTCTTTTGCACTGTCACAGCCTGTGTGACAATGCAGTCTTATGGACTTGGTTGAGTCAATCAACTGTTTTCTCCTCCAGCTACTAATTCAGGTGTACATTGCCAGTTCCAGCGGTAGAATTGCAAGGAAACTACCTGGTCTAACACTGAAAATATTGAAACAGCTCAGAGCTCTTCTACTCTGCTGAATTTCACAGTAACTAGCAAAGTATCTTTTATATCTCAGGTGATCCATTTATCCTTGCTTATCATACCCGCAATTTCAGCTGTGTTTGCAATTGTTCTGTAATGACTGCCAGGATCCTAAAAACAGCTTGAAGTTCAGGAACAATATGGAATTTAAACAGGAAAGCCACTAATAAGAGTATACACAACATTGGTGCACACGAGACACTTTTGATTATCCACACTGATTTCCTAGCACAGACCATTGATTTTTAGTGCAGAAATCTGTACATCAGTCCATAACTTCTGAATTAGAGTACATAGTTTTCAAAAGACATTAATTTTTGATTTAAATACTTCATTTGATATATTATTCAAAGTATCCTTTAATAAGTTGCTATAATGATTAAATATATAAATTGTTAAAATTTCCTTTTTAAAATCGGAATTTATCTCATTTCAGCTTCTGGACACGTGATCTTGTTATACCTTTTTCTGCCAAGATTAAAGAACCGTGGTTTTCTCTACGTCAAGATCATGACAAGGTCACCTGCTAACCTTATCTTGATAAGGTAAGCAGATTGATTTTCTTAAAACCCAACACTGGAAATGCATAGTTTTCTTCAGAAGACAGTAGACAGCATTTCACAGAACTTCTCTGAAACACTGTGATACAGCTAGGTAGCTTCGAAGAAAAACTTCCATCTTTGTTTTTAAACAACACAATAAAAATTACTACTAATATAATAGGAGGTTGGACATCCAGAACACCCTCCCCATCTGAATTATCCTACAATCCTATAATTCCTCAATTCTTCAAGAGAACAAGCAAAGTAAAAAGTGAGTTTAAAAGCAAGATAATTAGTATGTTTCAGTAGAAGGTATTTCAATAGGTTGCCATCATGTTACACAGCTGAGGCTCTAGTTCCAAGAGCAATAGAAAAAATATAAATCATCACAGTCCAAGCATAAGTGTGACTTAACAGGAAGGTAAAACAGCTAAAAAAAAATAAAAAGGAAAATAAAATATATTTTACTCTTATAGTAGCTACTCTTCCAAAGTACATGTCAAAAACACTAGCAGACATACAAATTGCCCTACACAATATGGAAGTTCCCATCATTCTGTAGAAAACATTTCAGTCTCTGTAAAAAGCTGAGTGTTTCAGAAGTAGTTTTATAGACCAGTTATTGAGGTTCATTTCCATTACATTTTGCAAGACGCCATAATAAGTTTGTACTGAATGTATGGCAATTTCTTTCATTTCATTTTGCAAGACACCATAGTAACACTGTGCTAAATGTATGGCAATTTCCTGGGAAATCACTTATCACTGGACAAGACTCTAACCACGCCAAGGAATGTACCAGCACACCGCACCAAAGCCATGTCAAGCACTTAACAGATATAAATCACATCAGCTGCTTTAACCTAATTCATCTGTCTTGCAAATCCATCCCAGAAGGCCATCTCATATTCATGTCAACATTAATTTTTGTCAACGTCATTCAAAAGAGTCTTAATTTTTAAAACTAGTTATTACACTGCACTACTGCTTTGAATGCTGGTCTTTGGATCTTTTCGACCCAAAAACCTGCAGTCCAGGTAAGTTTGCACCACTGATTGTGTGCGACCCAGGGTGTACTTTTGAAGCCAAGATCTCAATCCTTCTGTCTTTGCCTCACTTTAGATGACAGTCTCAGAACTGATGATTTGTATCCCCTTCAGAATGAAATTAAGCCAGAAGACGTATTTCAGAGCTGGTATGAAGGAACTTCCCCACAAACAGAGGGTGGCCATAGGGTTTTGCTCTGCAGTTTCACTTGCTTATCTAGACATCTAGATAAGCAAGTGAAACTGCATAAGTGAAACATCATGCTTATCTAGCCTTTCTCTACTTTAATTCTATTTTGATCACTCTCATCTGTCAAAATAAGCTGAGAGAGAAACACGTTGGAACCAGCTGTTTGTAACTGCTTTATATGGTTCTCTCTTTCCAGCATCATTACAAGGTAGTTTGAATGTATTCAGCCTAGTGTGTCTAAGTGCCTTTGGGTATAGAAGGCTGAGGAAGCAGGAATTGTTGTTTGAAGAAAGAAGTACTTCATGCATATGCTCAATTCTTCATAGAATGTTTAGCGTGATACTTACTGGGAATGCATGGCTTATTCTGTCAGTGGTCTGTTGTTAATATTCCCTATGTACCTATCGACATGATAAACGGTAATGACTTTATTATGAAGTTAAAAGTCCAACATAAATGCAGAAAAGCAAGGAATTTCAGAGGTAAGATTTGGATTTCATCCCTTACCCTTCCTTGTATTTGAATGTTATGGAACAGCTATATACTTTTTTTAGGCACAGATATAAAAATGTCATTACAGGAATATAAACAGTGAAATCTCTGTGTGTTCTGACATGTTCCCATATTTCCTCAGAAGTTAAATATTTTCTATCATTTCATAATTTCCCAAACATTTTTTGTTAAAGTTTGTTTGTCCTTTATGATTAACTGCACTATTTCATACTGAGCCACAGCAGAAATAATTTGGTACATTTTGAAAAAAAACAAAATTAAAAATCTAGTTGATGGCTTACACTACTGAAGAACATGCTAATAAAAGAAGGATGTCAGACAACATAGCACCACTTAATACTGAGTTGTGATGCCTGTGACATAAATGCCATGAAACAGCTCTGGAGTTTTGGTTGGGTTATTTATTTATCTATTTAGGGGTTTGCTTTGCTTGTTTGCTTTTGGTTTGATTTAGGTTTCTTTTGGCTGGAGAAACAGTGGCAAACTCTAAGGGAAGTCTCACTTAGGATTTTTCCACTTTGCTTTCCCTTTTCACCTATACAGCTAATGCTCCAGCATTGTGTCACATTATGCAAAACATAGGCTTATTTATTGATTATTGACATAAAAAGAGGATCTGGATACCCACATCTATCAGTGTACTCCTGAAATCATGACCTTACAAATTGATCTTAGATGCCTTGCTTTCTATTTGCATGACCTAGCAGGCTTTCTGCAGTTTCCAAAAGCAAGGAGCAAAATGCCAGCTGAAATTCAGCAGCTCTGCAGATGCTCAGCATTTTCCAAAATCAGCCTCAAATTACATTACTTATATTGAGTTAGGATCTTGGTGCGTGATCTTTTACGTAACTTTCCAGCTCACCTCTGCAGTCTGATTCCCCACCATTTAACTTTCATGCTGAAAGCAGAAGACAAGGTTCTTTCTACCTTTTTTAGTAGATCTGATGCTGCTGAAAAAGATTCTTCTTACCTGTTATGAAAGGCTTCCAAATTGCTGGAAGGGAATTTGGCTGAAAGACTCCAAGTAAGTGCTCATGCAATGATTTGAAATTTTGTCTGTGAATGATTAGAATTGGTTATATGAACAAAAGAAAATTTAAATATCAGAATGTGAGAGATTTTAATTCCCTGGAAGACAGTATTTATTAACTATTCTGTATTATATTCAAGTCATTCATATTCTGTTGGTGCAAAACTATTTTTTTTTCTGCTGATATAATAGAGAATATTCTATTCTTACTGGAATAACATAGAATTCTAGAATCAGTTATTTGGAAATGCCATTTCTAGAACAGTCTATAAATCTTTCAACCAAGTTTTTTTGTGGGAAAAAGATTCAATGAAGATATAAGGTCTCATAATTTTGTTTGAGGTGGGGATTTCCAACTTAAAAGTCTGAAAATTTTCAAGATTTAGGCCAAGTTCTAGTTCTACATTTTCAGATTAAAGAAAATGGAATTCTTTCAGGACAAATGCATTTGACATGCTGCAAAATAAATGAGGGTAAGAGAGACTGATGTCATTGTTACTTCATGTAGGACATCACAATTTTGAAGACACACCAAGCTGAATGATCTCTTTTTAGTACTTCATATATTGTCAGAACCATAAAGAATTGTTATGGTGTGCTCCACCCCACTGCCCAACCTAACCTTTATTTCCCATAACTCTGCTCAACCCATTCCCACCAGCAGTGATGGCAACGAATGTGTGTCTGGCTGTGATGGCTGCATCTGACTCAGAGTGGGCTCAGGGGAGGCAGGTTACCCAATAGCCAAGGTCCATTCTGAGCAACAGCCACTCCCCACACACACTCTCCTTCCCCAAACCACAATGCCGGTCAAAGTCTGACTCAAGCCAAGTTTGGAAGAAACTAATCTCTGTAGTCAGTCTGTAAATACGTCTATAACTCTGTGACTCCATTACAGTGGACAGTCCAGGACCTGTTGAGCTTTCCTGCACGAAGGATCTACCCTTGAGTACAGATGCCTCTCAAGATTACTCTTTGAGCCTGAGAGATTCCTTGCTACAGCAGATTCTCAGTGATTAGTAGCATGCTAAACTTGGAAAACTTAGCTAACTAACACAAAGGATTGATTGTGCACATTTAGACACAAAGCACTAACCAAGTCTGGGACTAAGTCTGGATCCAGATACATATAAACTCCCCTCTGAGAAGGAGTTTACAATGCAAGGGGTCCTTTCTGAACCTTATGACTCAGTCAGAGGGTCTCCCTGATACTTTTGCCTGACCTTGTCCTCTATGCAGTAAATAATCAAATGTACCTTGTCAATGAATTTTGCTAATCACTGTTGCATTTACTATCAAGCCTTGTTAAATCTGTGTTTATTGATAAACATACTGCTGTTTCCCTCTTACAAAGAAAGTGCATCATGTCATCCAGAACAAGAATTACCTATGCTTGACATTAATACAGCCCATGAAATTCTGGTCTCAGATAGAATAACAAAGAATTGCAGCAGTCCACTCAGAAATTCAAAGGCAAAATCCCGCAGAAGAGGGGTACAATAGGAAGAGACCTGTATCTTCAGGAAAGCTGTTCAAGGCTCTTTCCACA
This sequence comes from Eulacestoma nigropectus, assembly GCA_013397775.1. Taxonomy (NCBI): domain Eukaryota; kingdom Metazoa; phylum Chordata; class Aves; order Passeriformes; genus Eulacestoma; species Eulacestoma nigropectus. The sequence continues at coordinate 2,501,079 of VZTE01006298.1, read as the reverse complement.
GCTAAACAATTTCTTTAGTTGGTGCAGTGAGAACATTTGCCTTAAATTTATCTTTCCACAGAATATTTGGGAAAGAAGCTAAAAGCCTTTGTTCTCAGGGAAACACAAGAGCTGCAATTACACCAAGCCCCTTGTGGAGTATTCTGGTGGGAAGAGGCCCCTTGTGCAATGTCCTTTTCCGCACATCCAAACAGAAGTCAGGCATAATACATTTCAGAGTCAGGATGCTGAAATCCCCTGCTACTTCAGCAGAACAAATCAGGATGCATACTTTCATCCTGCATATCAGGATGAAAGAGATCAGTGCTGAAGACAAAGGAGGAATAAAACAAACTCTCTGCAGTGAGAAAAATGAGATGAGGAAACTTCGCTGTCTGCTGAAGAAAATTCAGTGTTCTTTTTCCCACAAGTTAAACTTTATCAGTGCCAAATATACTTGATAAACAGAGTCTTATGACTTCTTTCTGCTATGTGCTGGACTCCTGTCCATTTGAAGACAAAGCAGGGCGCAGTGAAATACTTCAGACAGCTCTACTGCTACAGTGAATGACAAAGCCATACAGAGGAAATGGGAATCAATCATTTGCACCTAATTGCTAAACCAAACAGTACAGCTTGAATACCTACAGGTCCTAAGCCCGGATAAATGGAAAGAGGAGATAGATAAGTAAAACCATGTTTTGAAGATCTGAGTAGAAATTGACAAGCTCTGGTTCCAGAGTGGAAATGCATTTGACGTCATTGCAATGCGGGAGAGGGTGGCTTGTACCACGCTGGGATGGTGTCATTTCAGTGGCCTAATGGTGGCCTTTGGGTGGAGCCCTGACTTTGAGCCTGTCTGTCTTTCCAAGACAGGGAATGAGCTGCAACCACTAAAAAGCAAAGAGAGGCTAAGCCGCAGACTTTTGCCTTATGCTGACTATGTAGCAAGTTGAATCATGGTACAACAGCTATGATGTGTCCCCAAAAGTTCATCTCTCATCCTACCTCAGAGCCTGAGACGTAGAGCAGTTCTGAACATTCAATTATTATTACACCAACACAAAAGCCATTGCTTCAGCTGGCTCTAATGCTCACTCACTACAAGTCCTGGTCCCCACATACAGACCAAAATTAAAGATGACTATGCTCTGCCTTCACCCGTTCAGGAAGCAAATCTCAGAATGACCACCAAGGCAAACTGACATATCATGGGGAAATCTAGCCTGCCAGGGCCAGCATTAAATACATCCCAGGAATAAACAGAAGTCTGTCTCTGCTTTCCAGAGTTATTGATCCACTGTTACGCAACAGCACTGAATTCTCCCTTGCTGGAGCAGCCTAGGTAATCACAAGCAGAGTGAGGAAAAGTCCTTTCACACAAGCCCCAGAAGGCAGGATCAGGGCAAGACACTTCTGTGCTAGTGTTCCTCTAGACGATGTCTTCAAACATAATGCTGCAATTACACCCTAATGAGTATTGCAATTCTCATTCAAGGTGGAAAAAATATCCAAAATATGTTTTTGCTGTTTTCTAGTATGTCAATTGGCTGCTCTGTAATACATATCAGAAGCAGTTGTAGTTTCTAGTGGTGCGGGAAGTTTGGGTCACTATCCTGCTGGTCCCTTGTCAGACATAAAAATTCAGAATCTGTTCTCTCCTCTTTCCTTTTTTTTCTTTTTTTTTTTTTCTCTGAACATCTTGAATGGCAGACTAAAGAATAATCCTGTTCACAGCTAATGTGCAAAAAACAGGATTGAGCAAAAAACTGACTTAAGAAGCTTTCATCTGGGTCAGGACATATTGATACCATATTCAAAGATATACGCTCAGCACACTTGTGCAGAGATAAATGTTTCAACTGTAGGCTTAAGAAAAAAAAAAAAAAAACAACACAAAAACCCCCCACCACCACACTTCAGTGACATAGCTATTGAAATATTGGACTAAGTGAAACAATTTCCACCCACGTTTGCTTTCATCACAGATTACGCAGTACTATAGACTATTCAAAATAAAATGTTTCCTTCCCATACAAAACCAGCTATGCAATAAGGTTTATTTTCACTGTTTCTGAGTGCCCAAAGTACAAGATAAAGTCACTATAATAAATTGTGCCTGTCATAATGTCAGAAAAAAGGAACCACACATTAGGCACATTCTGACAGTCACTGATCCACTCATCTCTTTGGGAGAAGACAACTTTCATGTCCCTCAAGGTCTTTTCTGTACTGGATCTCTAAACCTATTTCATTACTAAGTATCAACACCATGGATTTTATCTCTCACCAGTGTCTTCTCTTCCAATAATGATAACATGGGTCTTTCAGACAATGACATGAAGGGAATCCAACAAGATCAAATCCCACAGTCTCCAATTTCCTGTAGAATGCTGGATATGAGTGATTCTTTATTACTTCTTATTACAGTTCCAAGTATCATTAATGATAAAAAAATAGTAAGAAAACAGTAGCTGTTAAGCTGGGTGTTATGAAGCAGATAAGTTTACCAGCCCAGCTTATAAATGGCCTGAGCCAGCTTTTCAGAAGCCTTAATATCAGTCTTGCATAGCTTGCACAATAATACACCCACATTATGCATTTACTTTGACTGTAATGCCAAAGTCTTAATAGTAAATTCAGCTTTTGCCTGTGTATATGTGTGTGCACAACGCATCTGGTTTGAGTGATGCTGAAACTTCTCATATGGGGTTTAAATTCATCTGATCCAACCTTCAGTTGAAATTAAGGCCTTGTATCAGGTTGTGCAGGTACCTGTGAATCAGTGTCTAATATTTCCAGTGAACAGGATCCTACCATTTCTCTGTCAACACATGGGTTCTCATGGTTCTCTGTCTCACCGTAATCAGATGGAGGTGCCCTGATACTGTTCGTGCCTGTCTTTATCTTATCACTGCATAGTCATGAGAGAGTTCTTCCATTTTATCTGTAACTACCTTTTAGAGATTGGAAAACTGATTCATGCCAGAGAAAGCCTTCACTCCCCTAGGCCGAATAAACCAAATTTCTTCATACTTCCTTGATATACCAAGCTCTCTAATAGTTTAATCATCTTGGTGACACATTCACCAAACCCTCTTTCATTTTTCAATCTATCCTGAACTGAAGAATCAAAACTGGACAGTATTCCAGCTGTGGCATATCAAGCACCAAGTAGCATGAAAGAATCACATCCCTCTGATCTCCCAATAGTATTGCAGCCCAATAGACTGTTTGCTTTCACTGCTGCAAAGCTGCACTGCTGGGTCATGCCAGCTTGCTCTGTACTGAGACTCACAGGTCTTTCTCAGCTGCACTACACTCTCATCAGCCAGACCCTCATCTGTATTGCTGTTTTGGATTATTCCAGAGCATGTGCAGGACTTCACATTCATCTCTTTTAAAACTTTGTTGAGCCAGATTTCAGCCTGTTAATGCCTCAGTATGGCAGCTTTTCCTTCTCACATTCTACTTCTCTTCCCAGCCTTGCATCATCAGCAAGGCTAGCACAAGTGTATTCAAGCCTTTCACACCAATTGTTTATATAGATATTGAACAGTATCAATTCCAGGGTCCATCCCTGAGGAACTCCACACATGGCCAGTTCCAAATTTAACTTTGAGCCTTTAGCCAACAGCTTCGAGCTCAGCAGCCTAGCCAGTGCTCAACACAACTTGTGGCATTTATCTGAAGCCTGACTTACCAGGCTGTCAACAAAGGTGTTGTGGGAGACCATGACAAATGACTTGCTAAAATTATGGTAGATGCTGTTCAAAATACTCCCATCCTTTACTGACTAAATTGTTTCATAATACAAGACAATGGAGCACAGTTTAACCTTGGTAAATCTGTTCTGGCTTTTTTCAGGCACTTTTTCTGTCACATCTTACCAGCTTGTATGTGTCCAGTTTTTACAACAGGTTTGTAACTTGACCCTGCTCTACTGTTAGTGGCTTGCCATTTGTTTTGCCACTGCTTCCTGTCAAAGGAACTTGCAGCTAACTTTATCCCTTAAGACCAAAGCAAAGAAGACATCAGGCATGTGAGCCTTTTCTTGACTTAACTTGCCAAAGCCATTAAGCAGAGGGCTTGGATCTTCCTTGCATTTCTGCTTGCCACTACCATGCCTATAGAATCCTTCCTTGTTTTCTCAACATACCTTCAAGGCTGCCTCAAAATCTCCCAACACTTCCAAAATCCTTTGGCCTCCAACGCAGATACTTTTGCAATCCTTCCTAACAGCTGATGAGTCAAGATGAAATCTGTTCTTATAAAGTTCTGGGTTTTTATTCTGATACTTACCTTTCTCTGCCTCTTAAGATATTAAACTCTGTATTACTGTACGGTCCCTGCAGCCCAGGCTGCTGATGAAGGTCATAATAATGGGTATTATACCTGTCTATAGGCCATACAGGATAATAAGAGGATATAGACCTACAAAATAACAGTACCTATCTACAGACCATAAAACCAGATGTAAATTGTCCAGCTACCTTTGTAAGGCAAGTTTAATAGCATCATTAGGTAGTGAAAAATATGGGCTTCATCCTTCTCCCTATGAGCTCATTAGGAGTCACCAGTTAAATTTCATTCTGCAGGGTAACTTGCAACTAGTCACATAATCCATATGACTGTGCCAAAACTCCCTTTCACACACTCCATATTTTGAGCTACAGATTATTATAAAAGGAGACTCAGAGGTGACCTTATCACTCTCTACAACTTCCTGAAGGGTGGTTGTAGTCAGGTGGGGGTTGGTCTCTTTTTCCAGGCAACAACTGACAGAACAAGTGGACAAAGTCTCAAGCTGCGCCAAGGAAAATATAGGTTGGATATTAGGAAAACGTTTTTTACAGAAAGAGTGATAAAGTGCTGGAATGGTCTAACCGGGGAGGTGGTAAAGTCACCATCCCTGGATGTGTTTAAAAAGAGATTGGATGTGGCGCTCGGTGCCATGGTTTAGTTGAGGTGTTAGGGCATGGGTTGGACTGGATGATCTTGAAGGTCTCTTCCAACCTAGTCATTCTGTGATTCTGTGATTTCTCTGCAAAAATGAGAAAAAGGCAAATGACAAAGTTCTGTACCAATGTGCATAGTATGGGTAACAAACAGGAGGAGCTGGAAGCCATGGTGCAGTAGGAAAGGTATGATATCGTCCCCATCATGGAAATGTGGTGGGATGACTTCCATGGCTGGAGTGGTGCAATGGACGGATACAAGCTCTTCAGAAGGGACAGGCGAGGAAGGAGATACATTAAGAGGGAAATCTTAAAGGTGCAGGAACAGGCCGTCCCTGTGTGCCAAAAAAGCCTGCAGGGAAGAAGATTGGCCTGGGTGGACAGGGAGCTTTCAGTGGAACTCAGTCTTAAAAAGAGAATTTATGACCTTTGGAAAAGGACAGGCAGCTTTGGAAGACTACAAGGTTGTCATTAGGTCATGTAGAGATGAAGCTAGAAAGACGAAAGCTCAGCTAGAACTCAGTCTGGCCACTGCTGTGAAAGATAATAAAAAATGTTTTTATAAATACATTAAAAACAAAACGGGACCCAAAGAAAATCTCCATTCTTTATTTGATGTGGGGGGAACACTGTCACCAAGGATGAGGAGAAGGGCAGGTTCAGGTTGAACATCAAGGCTGGTAAAGCATTGGAACAGGATGCCCAGGGAAGTGGTGGAGCCATCATCCCTAGAAATATTCAAGAAACAGCAGGAAATTGTGCTTAGTTCTATGATTTCCTTGACAAGATGGTATTTGGTCAAATGTTGGACTAGATGACCTTGGAAGTCTTTTCCAAACTTAAGATTATTATGTATTATTATGTATTAATAATTAATACATTTTTAACGATCATGAACTAATTGAGGGTGGGTGGATGTAGAACTGATATTGAGATTTTTCAGAAATACTTGAGAAAAATCTTGATTTTTCTATAGCCAAAAGTAAAACTCTCATGAACCTTTCCAGAGAGAGGATTTTAGCCTCTTCCCTGCTGGCCTGACAATATTACAATTTTCAAAAAGTTGTGTAAGTCTAAAGTTTACATCCTGTCACACATCTAAAATTTATCATAGCTGAAGAATCCCCTAGAATTCTTTTACATTTTTTATAAACAGAGATAATATGTCTGATAAACAACAATAACACATAAGTTCCCCAGTGAAAGTTTATATTTCACTTGGGAATGCCTGAATACCAGTCTTTAGGTTGCAAGGATTTTTATCTAGGAAATGCTTTTTTTGCCACTGCATCTCAGAAAACTGGGCTTATTTTTAAGAACAATTATTTACTACAAGGAAATGATGATGACCCAAAATTAGTTAAAACAAACAAACATACATACAAACCAGTATCTTTAGCCAATGTTTTTCCAAATAATCTGCCTTGGCTTTAACAGAAACTCCTGCAAGACTGAAAATTTAAAAATAGGCAGCAGGATACTTTCATATATTAAGAACTTACTTTTTTTTTTTTCATTTTCGCTGTCACAACTGTTTCCAAAGCCTGGAGTTTAAAGCAATCTCAACATTGTTCAATAAGACTTAGAAATTAAACAGTTACTGTGCTTTGTAGAGTCCTTTGATTGAGTTCTGCAGGTGGAAATTGAGGACTGGTGCCAAGTAGAGTCTGTGATTTCTAAATGTCAAAAATCAAAACTGTCTTATCTCAGACTTTCTTTCCAGACTAACGCACTTTTTTCTTCCAGAGGCTGGAAATAGGATTTCTAGTCCTAATCCTTTCTCTTTCTACATTTTGCCTTGTAACAGTACAGAGTTTTGAGATTTTTTAGGAACTTTTCAGAATTAAAAGCATTCTGCAATAGTACCTTCCCTTATTTTTTCTTTTGACCTAAGAGTATAGTTAAAACCAAGTAAAGGAAAACCAACTTAACTTATTTAACTAGTCACTGCTGTTTAATTACAGACAACTCTACCAGTTCCCACAAGAATATTTGTTTTTTATCTTGGTATCTCCCCTAAAGTCTCAGGTCCCACAGTCAAGTGAAAACTCTAAGTAGAAAAGAAGTGTTAAGAAGAGAACATGTGAATTTTTTAAAAAGCTGAAAATATTTGAACTAGTGTCAGGATTTTATGATGCTTGGCTTGTACTTTTTGAAGCTCAGGGTTGGCAATATACACATGCACATTGCCATAACTTGGAGCAATATTGCTTTCCTCGTCCTGTTCTCAGCAAAACACTCAGAGACAGAAAAATTCCTTTTCTGATGCCAATTTTATTACAAAAATGGTTTTCTAGAAAGAACCACATGAAATGCAAACCTAATGCCTTCTCTACAAGCTTGATGATCTTAACCCATCTTCTTTCAGGGGCTGCTGTTCTTGGACTCCCGCTGCATTTACCTATGGTCAGCCCCAGCTTTCCACTTATTGGTAATAATGCAGCTACACCTTTAAGCAGCAGCATGACACCTTTAGTGCAGCAAGGTACTAGAGACAAACATTGCCTAGCTTCTAAAACTACCTTTCCACAGTGCATACATTTTTCATCAGAACTGTTTTCTTAAAACCAAAATAAAACACATTTTTCTATCTACAATTTCTTTGTATTTCATGCAATCGGTTGAAATAAAATGTGGGTACAACATCCTGTGAAAACCAGGCCAGAACTTGCTCAATAGTGAGGTGAAAAAGGCATCTTTCTATAGAACCCAAGGAGGAGGACCCCTAAAAAAAAGACACACTAGTAACTGCTTTATTAAGATAACATCATCAATATTTGCAAGCTCGATATCTTCTGGACACAGACAGGCTTGCAAAAAAGACAGTGATCTGGCTTTAGAGTCTTTGGGGTTTGCAGTAAAGGCCTTTAATATCATTGATGTAATTAAATTACACCAGTTAAACTAGAAGATTAACTTTGTAATGCTTTTTACTAAATTTACACAATGATCTTGAAGTAATTGAGCCCCACCTCATCCCTTTGTTATACTGTTTGCTGACGAGTAACAACATAGACAGCAAATCAGGGGCTTTTTTTATCCTGAATGTTTGGACAGCAGGTGAAACAATTCAGCTTTTCAAATGCTGTAAAGATTCAAATTCATCTTCACGAATTTCAGATTTACACATTCCTGGACAGAGAAAAAATGCTGTTAATTGAAACTCACAATAATTCAACTTCATATGACAAAAACGCTTTGTCTCATTTTGCTTTTCCACACAGCATCATTTATCAGGCAGCTATGCTGCAGGACTCTGTCTCTTGAGATAGCATGGCACTCAAAACTGAAACAAATTCTTACCCTGGTATGAAAGTGTATTTCTGAATCACACGTATTAGAAAGATTATGCTTTGCACTGATTCCTTACTGAGCAGACCATAGCACTAAAGCATTATTCATAAAGCCATGCATAATGGTAAAAGCAATCTACCTGATGATGTGATAGGTAAGTAAACGTGGAGATAGAGCGGGAGAAAGTATTTCAAGGCTACTCCAGCACTCATTTTGCCTAGATAACTGTGATTGCTCCCACATGCTGGATAGGCACAACCAAAAAGAATAGGATGTTAGTAAGAGAAATGGGCAAAAGACAATGCTGGCATGTCTAGGATAAAATTTGCTTTTTTTGCTTTCAGTTTTCAGTACTGCTTTCACATACCACAGCTGACGTTACTAAGGAGTTCCAAGAGAGAATACCTGGGACAGCCTCAAGATGAAAAGAGGCTGAGGGAATTGATTTTCCATGCCTAATTCCTATCAAGTCTAATGAACAGAAATGATCTACTAGCCTTTTAGAAATGAGAAAGAGGGAAATAACAAAACATTGCCAATGTCTACTGAGCAGGGTTCATTTTCAACTAGTATGAATATCTGTCATTTAAACATACAAGGAGCTGCCAAGCTGACAATGCTTTTCAATTATAAGAAAAGCCATGTCTGAAGTTTCTCTTTTCCTGAAGGGTGACATCTGTCTGAGTGGCAGACTCTGCTCTGTAACTTAAAGCATCTGCACCATCTCTTTTGCAATGTAAGATATCCATTGTGTCAGTTAGAACAAGGCAAGCAGATGCTCCTTACACCTCCTGTTAACTTGTGCAAGTCATGTTGCCAGAGCTAATTAAGACTCACCATTTACACACTTGACTTGTGCAGAAACAGGCAATATCTTCTTTCACATTTTAACATTGTTTCTTGGTGTCTTCCTTTCAAATGTTACGGGTCGTTATTATCAAACCCAGTTTATCACTGTTCTCAGTTGAAGTGTGAGGTTCGTAACAGGCATTATAACCACCGCAACAGATAAAATCTTTCTTGCTTTCAGGGTAAGTCACCCCTTCTCTTGCAAAACGGCAAGATTGCTGTGATTGTCCCCTCTTGGAGATGTGCACTCAGGAATGTAGTGGAGGACCCTGTCTAGGCTCTGAGACAGAACTACTGAATGTAGCTTCCACCACCACACAGCCCAAACTTCAAAAATTTCATGGACAAAAATCTGTCCTTTCTGCTTAGCCTAGGTTCCCAAGGGAGCCACAAACCCCCTTTTTATTGCAGCTGGGCTCTACAGTCCAGTCATATTTTGCCCCTTGTAGGCAGGGCTTCACTGAAAATATACTGGACCACTTCACCCCTTCACAATTTCCTTCTCTCAGAAAGTGGCACAGCATTCATCCTCCTTCACCTATCTGGTTGTCTCCTCCTCTACATACCCAGAGCCCTGTGACCAGCAGTAGGTGAAGGACAGAGCCACAGATATAACTGAGCTGCTCTTCCACGTAATGGAGGGGAACATGTGGAAGGTTTGTTTTTTCTCCATAAATTCTGAGAGTCCTTCCATTTGCTCACTGCTTGCATGATGCCATCATTAGCACATAACTGACATGAAACTCTTAGCACTTTCCAGACTGGTACACGAGAAGTGTCAAAAAAGGCTAGTGGAGGTTTTAGCTTTATTTTACTGATTTGACAATAGCAATACTAAAGGGGTAAGCTCATATGGAAACCAAATTGCAGCCAGTTTACCTTCTTAATTTGTAATTGTAGTTCATTTCTCTTCAGTAATTGCATGGAACCCTAATGAACATGAAAATCTAGAGTGAGCTATTTTTCACTCCTTTTCCAGGTGAAAGAGGCAGGTCTCTGAATTATTTCTTCTCATTAAGTAAAAAATCTTCCATTTGGTTGGCATGACAGTGACTCAGGATCTCTCAACAGCTGTTTCAAATGGTGCTGCAAACTACAGAGCTTTCTGAATGGGAAACAAGAGTCTATACATCCACATTATGGAGAGTTATGTGGGTAAATCTCCACTCATTGAGATGAGAACATGTCTCATTCAACATGAAGTTAACAGCCAGCATTTTCCTAATTCGCCATAGCAACAATGATACAATGGCAAAGGGGTGAGAACAGCCTGCTAAAGCAGACTGTGTTGTTGGACTGCAGACAAAGCAGACAACACCTCACATCTTACCTTTGTTGATACAAAGCTTTGTTAGTGGGCAGTGCAAAATCAGCAAAAGATAAAAGACAAGAAGGTGGGGTGCTCAACAGCGTCCTCTAACTTCCTGTGAGAAGTATACAGCACATTCCTGCAACTCTCATGAACCCTACAGCTGCCCTCCCGGGGAAACACTGAGCATTTCAACATCCCAACTGGAAATAACACTGCAGTCTGTTATGGGATCAATGAATTGTGGAGTCATATATTTTCTTAAGACGTAAAATAGGGAATCAAGCAAAATAAAATGTTTTATTACCTCCAAAATTCAAAAACCAGCCAAAGACCTATGTAACACAGCTCATAGTAAACTGCTGTTACAGAATCTGTGAAGATAATAAACCATTAAAAAATTAAATTACCTTACAAATGAAAACAAAGCTATGGAAAAGTGGATTTCGTAATAATATGCAGGATGGCAGCACACAGTATAAGCTGGCTAAAATCTAGCCCTCTATGCAATATTTCAGAAGATAGTATGCTTCGTTACGTTCAGCTGCATGCTCCATTTTGCACAGTGTATATCTGTCTCTGAGGTTTTGTGCTCTCACATGGATATAATTATGGAACCCTGTTTACATCACTTGGACAAAATGAATATAAAATCTGGAAGAAATTCCAGATTGCAAACCCATACACTTAAATGATACCAGGCTGCCACTTTAAATATTTATTACTCAGAGTATTCTACCCTCTCTGGCTTACCAACGCCTCACCAAAAAAAAAAAAAATTCTGTTTTTCCTCTATAACCAAGTGCTAATTTTTAATAAAATTGTATTCCTCAAAACAGCCTTTTCAGAATAACTAGAACCAGTGAAAGAAGATAACACTGAGTAAAAATAGGAGTGATAAGACTGTAACATAAACTAATACATAATGTCAAGTCACTGAACAGATCAAAACATTTCCATTACAGTGATACAAGATCCCTCATTATGTTCAACAAACTGGGAAAACAAGCAGCAATATGATGACCAAAAAAAAAATATCTCTAAAATTTTAAGGCAGAGGGTAGAGGACCAGGATGAAGAAATGCAATGTTGTAGATCAAACTGAGTACAACTATAAGTAGGTAAAAGAAATACCTTAGTAACATGTGAGACACTTAGAAGTGGAAAAACTTGAGATTTTTGCTTCTTGGAAATTGATTTATACCAAAGTACTTACATCATTCCACATTCAATTTACACTGAATTCCACTGACCTTGCATACAATCAAGGCAGCACAATAACTACTTTATGGTCTGTGATAGCACAGTCCATATTAGCTGCTTACACTTGTTCACCTGTAAATATTCTATATCAATAGAACATCATGTCTTGAATGGTATGTGGCTTTAAATACTTTTTAAAATTTGTATGAGTATGCACACTAAGCTAGCAGCCAACATGCACTTATTCTATTGACATAGAAATAAAAGATGTCCTTGGGTATTCTTAACAAAAGAAATATGAAGGATTCATAATAAAAATAATTCCTAGTTACACTCTCAGTCACAGAAAATAGATAAAATCTTCAGAACTCAAAGTGAAGGAGATGGGTTTTTTTTAAAAGGTACCTATACCTTTTACACCTCATGTATAATTGCAAATGCAATTACAGTTTTCCTCCTTTGTGTTTTAAACTCAAGTATGAGCAATATGTGATGATGGGTTAAATTCAGTGCTTGGGGTTTTTTTTACTTCATCTCTAATTTCATATGGTTCCTCTTTGTATTACTCAGAGACAGCACAACAGTGGATAGAAGATTAGAAATTCTGCACTTCATAAATATCTATGACACATTCTGTGTGGCTTTGTTTAAACTATCTTAATCTCATAGAAGCAGGTGGTACACGTGTCCTATTGTCAATCTAACCATATTCACAGCAGGTAAATTTGGCTTTTTTAGAGAGAACTAAAAATCTCTGCAATAATAATACATACAAATCTTATCCTTCTTGCAACACTTGTGAAATTCCATCATCCTCTTCTCAAGACATATCCTAAGACTTTCAGGGAAGGGGAAAAAAAACCCACCACATACTCAGAGGAGCAGAGCTGATTTAATAGCTTCCTCTTTCCAGCCTGAGCCTCTCTAAGCAGTCCTTTGAACAAATGCCCTTTCGAATTCAAATAGTATGACTAATAATTGCCACATATGTCTCAGAATCTGCTTTGCCCATTAAGCTATAGTTAGTTTTTCCTCCACCTCTTACTACATCAAACACAACAGTCACCTTTTCTTAATGATCTCTCACTCTCCAGGCAAACCTATTTGCCTTATCTTCCATTCCTTATGTAGCCTTACTGACTTACAGTAAGCAACCCAGTAGTGTGGCGGTCAGCAGAACGGGCGCGTTTGTTCCTCTGTTCGTTTAAGCCTATTGAGTCTTGTATTAGAGAGATAATTGAGAATCTCAACCTTTTTGTTTACTCAAGCCCTCGAAAATCCCATCTTCCTTTGACTTTAATCTGGTAAACCTTTGATGTTAGTTGTTAACCTGCTTGTATTTATCAACAACTCAAAATTCACATTTCTACAGAGAGGCAGCAAGCCTCTGCTTAGTCTGTGCATGTGCTGGTGGGGAGGGGCACAAGGGTGGAAAGGGAAACTGTATCGAACCAATTTCCATTAACAAATCCTTCACACTTGAAGGGTTTTCTCTTACTAAAGGATATTTGGACAAGTTACTGCCTAAAAAGTGTGTTGTAAACACAAAGCTGTTTATAGGCCAGGAAATATTTAATTACTGGGAGAAAAACGGATAAAAAGATACCGTTTCAAGGAAAATGAAGATGCTGCTTACTTTACAATTCTCTGTTTCTTAAAGTATTTGTATTTATAGAGATTCCCTTAGTGAGGTCATTTTTAAGAACCTTTCTTTCCCACAGATATTTTCAGAAGTCACAGGGGCACTGCAATAACATGGCACACCCTTGCCCTGTTTAGACTGGCTGATTTCATCACTTACACCCAAAGCAGCAGCTCATTCCCTCTGCTGTACCAGTGGTTCAGTGTCTAAGTCTCTTACAGGACACACACGTAACCTTAGCAGTGGTTTCTCCACAAAAAAAACCCACAACCCAACAACCACTTGCTGTGGTCCCCAGGTTTCTCCTCCTGTTGAGGTTCTGCAAAGCCTCCTCTGCGGGCTGAAACCCCAGCCACCAAGTATTTAAAATAAACAAAACTAACACAGAGTCTTTGATTTTACCTGCTACAAGTTCCACATCTCACATGGAAGCGACATGGATGAGTATCTTGAACAAAAAGAGTAGAAAGAGTGGTCTTAGCAGTGCTCAGTGGTGTTACACAAATCAGTTGGAAATGCTGATGCCAGACAGCTGAAGCTTGTCCTGATGACCTGGCTATTTATAGCCAGAGGAAAAGCAGTAGCACACTTCCTCTGCCTTCCACTCCAGCACTTACCCCTGTTAAGGCCTTATCTAGGAACGTATCCAGATTACAGCCATTGATCCCTCGCTGTCAGATCACCCGGGCAAAGTGCAAGAAGAGAGCAGGAAGCAACTGTGGAGCTCAACTTTGCTTGAATTCACAAGGTGTCTTGTTGGCATTCAGAGTTTGCACTGCTGCAGCCAACGTGGGCCACCAAGAATAAAAGCCACCAAGGGGCTGGCTGTCTAGCAAGCAAGATCAATATGACTTGTGGGTCCTTCCTTTGACATTCACCAAATCTCACTCTGTACAGAATAAAGTCACCCCTGAGAGGAAACCAAAGTTGATTCACGCTTGCCCCACACAGAGTCAGCAGCCTGTGAAAAGTTTCATAGATACCATAACGTCTGGCTAAAGGTCCAGCTAACAGGATCCAAAAAAAACCATAAAGCATGAACAAAGGACATCTCTGCTGGACCCAAGGGAACCACATATGTGTAAATACATGTTTATTATTATTTGGTTTACTTTTACACAAGTCAAGAAAGATGCATTAGGTGAAAAGAAAATGCTAATTACAGCTCTCTCAAAAAGTCCTTCTCAAGGTTCCAAAAAAGGACCTAGATTCTCTCCTCAGGTTCAAAGCACTCTTGCTGTGCTGGACCAACAGAGCAGCACAGTTTGAAGTTGAAAAGAGGGATAGCGTGGCTGCTGCTCTTTGAAGAGTGAAATAAGAAAGAGTAGCATTTAAGAAGCTTGGAAAGGACTTTTAGAAAAATACACCTTTTTCTGGGGAAAAAAATATGTATATTTTAAAATGGCAGAAGTTTAATGAAAAGTGAGGAAAAAAACATTTTATGAAACTTTGTTTCGGTGATCCATTTTCTATGAATAGCACCTTTTTCTCCCTCATTATTCCTCCCACCCAGGAAATAGGTTCTGTGGCAGGACTGGTAAAAGAGTCAAATACCTGTATTGATGAATATGTTTTTAAGCATTGTACATACTTGGCAATGATAAACTATCACTTTACACATACATGCATGTATAGGAGGTATATATGTGATTATAGAAATGTATATAAACATTTTTCCAGTGTAGATATACACACATTCTACACATCTATTTAAAAGACTGTAATATGCATAAATATATACATGTATAAGTGGAGCAAATTTAGACCTTGGTAGTAGTGCATATATTTAAGCTCCCATATACAAATAAACCACCAATTTAATCCTGGATAGCAGTAAACATGCAGAATTTCTTTCCAGTGGTCAAAACTT
The DNA here is from genome assembly GCA_013397775.1 of Eulacestoma nigropectus. Lineage (NCBI taxonomy): Eukaryota > Metazoa > Chordata > Aves > Passeriformes > Eulacestoma > Eulacestoma nigropectus. Next base: position 2,485,975 of record VZTE01006298.1, on the reverse strand, counting down.
TACCTAAGACTTATGTGCAAAATTTTCTTCCCAGCCCAAAGCAGCACAAGAGAAATCAGACCCCATGTATTCCCCACCACCCTCTCAAAGTGGGAGCACTTCCTGCAGTTACAAAGTGAAATTGCCTCTGAGATTTTAGGTATCTGTTAACAACAAAAAAAAAATTGTCTAGTGTTGATTGCCACAGATAGAAAATGTTACTGCTGAACCAAACACTATTTTTCTTTGTAATCTAATATTTTTTGAACATTAAGAACATTACTGAGGATGGTCAATATTGTGTCAGACCAAAAATCCAGCCAGACCAGTACCTTGTCTTTCATGGTGGTAAAAAACCAAAACCAAACAAAAAAAAAATCCCAAAAAAACAACACACAGCAAACCCCAAACTCACAAACAACAACAACAAAATAACGGTAGAGCAAGCACATATTTGTTTTATTCCTTGACATGATACTCTTTGTTTTAGAGGCTCTTCCACGCATAAGTCCCAAGAATACAGCCTGAAATGTCCTCATCTGATATTAATTCATACTGTTTTATACAGATGCAAATCCACAGAGACCAGACACGGCTGTAGGGAGTTTAATAGGCAATGCATGAAAGGGTGGGAGCTAGAATGATCTCTGGACAAGAGTCTCTGCTTTAGAGCAGGATCATGCCTTCTGCCAAGCAGGGAGACAGGGGTGGGGGCTGAGGACTTCAGATGCCTTCTCCTATGAAAAGGGCAGCCCCCAAAAGGGAGCAGCTGCAAAGCAACACAGGCCACGAGAAACAAGAGCACAGGATAAGGGAGTTCACATGTGATCCTGCCTCTGCACTTTTGATGATCAGCCACTAGAACTGAGCCAGCACAGAAGGAAAAGTACTCTGCTACTAATTTTGACCTAAAGCTACAGGCTATGATGAGATTAGGAAGCAGATCCAACTTTTCCAATTTTGTCTCTTTTCAACTCCCAGGAGCATGTGATTAGACAAATACCCCTTAATCAGGGTCAGATTTACGGCTAGACCCCATACTAGCACTGAAACAGGAGAGGAAAACGTGAAACAGAGGAGCTAAGAGGGCCTCCCACTCCCCTGCCATGAGTTTTTGCCTTGCGCCTTGCAACTCCCTATCCAGAAACTGCTGCTTGTTAGGGCTGTTCCCAGCCCTGGCTATTTTTACACGTCTCAGTCCAATCTTGTATAAATCACTCCAGGTACTTCTCAGCCCCCACAGTCAAAACATACATAAGCTGACACTCTCTGAAAACACAGTGTCATTGTTTTACCAGGTATGACTCCCACACAGAAGCTGGCAGAGCAGATGGGATCAGTGGTCAACACAGACTTCTATCTCAACTCAGAGTAAACAGGACTAAGTGCTTCCAAAGCAAGGATAAAAGCCCTTCAGTGGACAGTTTGGCAGAACTATCCTCCCACTGTGGGCAATCTCTTGCCAGTTTCAGACAGTCAGTGACTGGCTTATGCCCTTGGATCATACAGACTCAGCTCAGCTCCCTTAGAAATTTTTACCCCAGCTAGCAAAACTACAGGCAATTTTATTTGTAACATGCAAGGCTGAACCCTCAATACTGAATTCACTGTCTCAGCTGTAAAGCCTTTCAGACTCTTTCTTTTGGTGCAGTGAACAGCCGTCTTTTAGGTTTGAATGGGACAGTGCTGAGAGTAAGCGCACGCTGCTTGGAAAGACAATGCCGTATCTAGTAACACTATATTTTATACTGACATTTTAAACATCAAATTTGCTCAAGACAATTTCCCTTCTTATTTCATGCACCACTGTACAACATTCTAGCGAACTACCCTCTCGATTTGAAAAAAAAACCTGAAACACAGAATGCAGGAAAATCCCACATGGCTTCACATGGGATCCACTCAGGAAACAGAGGGAGTCACACAGATAATCCAAGAGTCTTGAGCAGTGATCTTCCATATTTAACAAGGTATGACAAGAGCCATGTACCATAATAGGACTACTGGATTTGGATCACATGGAACTGGATAACAGTATCACTAGCCTATCTTGCCTTTTTCAAACTGTTATTTTCAGCGTATGTTATTTCAGTAATTGTAATTGTGATACTCACTCTACTACTGAATTTATTAGCAGATAATATCCCATGCAAACTCATTAGCACTATTTATGTTCAGAACTTGATAAAGTACTAACAACAACAGATAATAGATTTAGTCTCCAGTGAAATTACTAGGTTTCCTCAACCAAAGTAACATGATGTGCACAATCAAAAAGATAAGTTTGCAGTTAAAGCATTTTTCTATCCTTCTCCATAAAAAGCACTGAAAATAATGAAAGTTCATAGACTTACACAGAAATAGTTTGGACTTCAAAAAGTCATCTAGTTCATATTCCTTTCAAGGTAAGATAGATATACATAATTTAGGTCAGTTAATCTATCCCTCCATTCCTGCAGTGCTGTCCCTTATTATAGCTGCACTTTATGTATGTGTCATGTCTTACCTAGACAAGTCACTAGATAGCTACAGTTTATCATACATCACTATTAAAACTAATCATCTTGATAGCGAGAGCATCTGTTCACTCAATCTTCCTTCTAGCAGAAACTCCTTTTTAACCCTAATATTTGCAGGTTCACATTGCTGGTGTTTATCTCACCGACATACAGTTTACAGAACTTAAATGTCTCAGCAGAGTTGATGCAAATTTGCACAGCAGTTTTCTGTGCATTTCCACAACTCTCATAATGTTGCCTTTCCCTTATGCTCTGGCATTTGGAAATCACAGGTCAGACTAGTAGCTCTCACCAAGCAACAGCACCAGGATGCTGGTCAATGGAAATAAAGAGTTCAAGAACAAAGCTCAAAGAAAACTATACATAGGTTTTATATGTGTATGTGTGTGTGTGTGTATAATATAAAAAGCCTCAAACATACAATATTTGCAAAGTCTATGTTCTGCATCCACTGCATTCCTCTCAAGTTCTGCAGTTCTAGCCAAAGAAGAGATGAGGTTAGGCCATGTCTCTCAGGAGCATGATTCATTCCTCTGAGGAACCATAAGGTCAAAAACCATAAAATGTAAATCCGGTTTCAGGTTCCTGTTGAGACTGCTTTTGCTCCATTCAGGTATGGGTTCTGCCTCATCACAACTGAAATCAGTTGTATTAAACTAAACAAAGACATTCCTGAGTAATCCAAGTGAAGCGTGACTAAATTCTTGTCTCCAGTAACTCTCAAGCACTGTTAAAAATGAGACTTCCTATAGTTATTCTAGGGACAGAAAAATCTTGTCCCAACATGGGGTGCTAGGCCCCATATTGGTTTTAGCAGATTCCTTAATAATGATTCTCTTTTGTACTTCCCAGCATGCAGTTTTGTTTAGCAGAATTCATTGTAGTGGCTATTTGCCCTAAGAACAAATGTCTATTCTCCTCTCTTAACCAAAAGTCCTGTTGACATGACCAAGCCTCTCTGAAAGAACAGGTTTGAAGTGTGGGGCATTTTGAATTAAAAAGGAGAAAAAATGGCAAAAGCTTTGAATCAAGAATTTAGTTGATCTACAGCCAACGCTAGAATTGTACCAAAGCCCCTCAGGATGAACCTAAATAAATATATATCAGGATCCTCAGCACTGCTACTGACATTATATTACACTGAATAATAGTTCCCTTCCTCAACCCAAGAAAGTCCCAGCACAATGTACATGAAATATAACACTGATTAGGGACCAGGAACATCATCACAAATTCCAGAGATTAGCGTCTGCAGATCAGAGACTCAGATGGCTGGGGGAAGACACTTTATCAGCCACTAGAAAACATGTGCAGCTTTGATTCCACTGTTTCATGTTGGACTTCTATTTCTTTTGGCACGTTTTTGTAGTATCAAATGCCACAATACTGATGAGCACTCAAAGACCATATGATATGACTAACACAGTGCAAACTCAACAAATCCCAAGATGTCTAGCAATGGAGTTCAGACTCAATGTCCTTGTAAACCCATATCCCTGGGTTTCTTGGTTCAATAAAATGTCAGTTGAGGAAAATACATGTTACTGGACTTTGAAAGCCTGCCCTGGAGTCCTTCCCATCCCTCCATCACTTTATAAAGGTTGGTGCTGAAATGTAGAAAACAAGCATTAATGGAGATCATATTCATCTTTAGAAATTAGTAACCTCTGGTTTTTAAAGCCATGTTGACATTTTGCCACGCTTCTCTGCTGCCACTAAAATTTGGTAATTTCATGAAGCAGAGATATAACAAATGCACAAACCTCAGTGGATTATTCAGCATCAAGGTTTTCATTACAGTGAGTGAAAAAAGGATTAAAGAAGTATTTTATTTATAGAAAACCCTGAGCGCTAGAACAAAGCACAATGGAGCTGGCAAGAATGATAGAGTATCTATAAAATTTAATGGTAACCTAGCTCTATCAGGCCCTACAGCTTTAATTTCAATACAGCATTTTCTTCTTAATCCCTTGTTTGCCAGCAGTAATGTTGTTTGATTAGAGTGGCCACCAGGCAGTGGCTATTTACATAAAAATTAGGCAAATGTCTTTAATAAGGAAAAAATTACATTGCTGTTGGATATTAGAGAGGTTTCATAACTTTGAACCTTGCTGCTTCTGTGAACCTCTGCTAAGTTTAAAAGATCAGAAGAACTCCTCCCTTTCACTTACAGCAGCCAGCAAAAACTTGCAGCCATTATCTGCCACAGCAAGAATTTCACATTGAAATTTGAGGGGCTTAGCAAGTGTCTGCACCAAGCGAACATTTTGTTGGTCATAAAACAGAAAGCGGATTCTCAACTGATTTATAGTGCCAGCCCTACCCTAACTTCAAAGTACTAATTCTGGTTTATGTCCACTGTGCAACAGAAATAACTGATGGGCAGGGATAGGCTGATATAGCAAAAAGATGATCCATATCCACTAAATATTTTTCTCTACTTGATTTTAGCATTCCTGCCCTGAACATCGATCCACTCACCCAAAGTGATTTCCCCTGTTCCTTCACAATTTTCTGAAGTAAGAGATTGAAAAAGCTTCACCTGCACCATGGGGCTGAGAGATTAAATATAGTCCTCAGCAGCAGCAGCCCAGATTCCCAGATTTGGGAAATGAGGAGCTCTTACTGGAGCTGTGAGTGAAGGTGGCCCCACATTATAGATGGGTAGCCCCAGCATATCTGCTCTTTGCGAGGAGATAGAAGCTAGGGAAGCACATAACAGGCTGGTAAGTGTGGGGAATGGAGACTAGGAAAGACAGAGGGGCAACTCCAGCCACTAATTAAATCAGAAGGCATATGGAGGAAGAAGAATCTATTAGGATCACTAGAAAAAACCATCTCCCCTTTAAGGTTTTGTTTCATAACACTTGGGCAACGAAAAGAAAGGGCGCTCAGTTTGGCCAGCCTGGCCACACCACAGTATGAGCCTGTTGGGTTACTGTTGAAGCAACAGCCAAATGAAGAGCTCAGGACAACAGGGAGCAGATCACTACTGCCAGCCAAGGAAAGCAGAGACAGATACCAAGGTACAGCGTCGTCTCCTGCTTCCCTGCAAATTTCTTTAACCTTTGTTTATGGGAGGCAGGTGGTGACCCAGCCCAAGGTGTTCAGTTTTGGGAGGAAGGAGTGGATGCATTTATAGGAATACACTTCACTACTCTTCTGTGCAGAGAATGCATGAGATTTGATTAATGCAGAAAATTGTGTCACAGAGTGAGAGGGAGAGGTGTTTTTCCCACATGTCTGCGCAGAGGAGTAAAACACGAGGGGTTTGAGGGGTTACGCAAAGCGCCCGAGTACTCTCAGAGGAGGTAGCACTCTCAGGGTTCAAGCAGCAATCCACTGAGGGGATAAATCACATTATAGAAATTGAAATAGCTTTAGTAGGAGAGTAAGAGCAGCCATATGAGAACACAACAAGGAGAGCACTTTATGGAAATGCAGAAATACAAATTCAAATCCATTCAGCAGATGACAGAACTAAAATGTCATCTTCCACAGCATTCGAGAGGGAAGCCTTCCCCTGATCCCTACCTCACCCCACAGACACAATTTGGTAGATTATTTTTACACTGACCAAGTTATTTGACAAATACAACCAAACCATATTCCTTTAATTTCCTTAAAGAGATTTAATTTATATTAAGGTTCTGTCATAAATATGGGTGCTACATAAAGAGCTCCATTTTCTTTTCCCCAAAAATTTTAGCTAAATAAATAGTATTTTAAAAATACAATACATGGCTCCTGTCTAGCATCTTCCCATTCATCACATTTCACTGATCAGAACACCTAATGCATTTATTAAAAAAACCTAGAACAAAGACATCAATAACTCTAACTTAGTTTCTTACTAAAGATGGGCTTGTGTGTTGGTTACATTGAATAACTGTAGTTTATTTAAAGAAGTCCAGGCCATTTCATGTTTTACTGCAAATTATCTGATTATTCCAGCAACTTAAGAAAAAGATACTCTAAATAAAGCTTATTTCCATTCTTTCATTACGGAAAATAGAAAATAAAAACATTACTGAGGAGCTCTGTCCTAGCTCTTTTTCTAATCCACTTAATTTTTCTTGGAACTGCTTTCTCTGGCCCTTAATGCACTACGAATATAAAGGGGAATAAAAGTGATATTTTCTCTCCCTGCAAATAAATGCCTCTAATAAGATGACTGTTCCTTTTTGCCTGAGAATATAACTTCTTTCCTCCAAGAGCTGTTGTGAGTAGGAATTCTTTGTACTCTCCTTAAGCAGTAGGACAGTTTATCTGCTGGAAGGACATGGTTTGCTTCCTTGCTTCAAGCCTGGCTAGTTATTATTGCTAGTGGGTGGTAAAACCAAGATTGTTTCTCTATAATTCACCTCACTCCTCAAATACCTTTACTCTGGGCCATTGTAAAAGTCAGAAAAGAGAGCAAAGTGTTTTCCATTAAAAAAAAAAATATATCCACTGACTACACAGCAAAACCTATAATACTCCATTATATATCCTCAACATATTCTGTTACAATGATCTTCACCTGTCCTGTTTAATAGACAAAACATTCCTAGCTCTAAAAGTGTGATCTAGAAAAGGGACTGGCTAAAGGAGAGATAGCACAAAAAGAAAAATTATAAGAAATAAGTTTAATTTTAGTCTTTTTTTCATTTCTGTGTGTCACCGTATCTTGCTCCTTAATGCACTGATTATACTGTAGCTTAAGAAAGTACCTCTTAATACTTTATGCTAGTTTCATAGTGACTTTACCTCCATCAGCCTTTAACCTGTGCAGACTTAACCAGGACACATTTTAATTACATCCTCTCTGAGGAAATCACATTTATTTTTCAGTTGTACAGATGGAGATTTTCATAATCAGAAGAAATTCCTCAGGCATATTTCCTCAAAATTACCCTTTACTAACCTAAAAAGAAAAAACAGACCAAAAACCAAAAAACCCAAACCACCAACCCTCTGTGCTTCTTCCCTAAGCACTCCTCATCCTTCCCAGCCAACTGTGTGACTATGCAAGCTCACAAACAGCTTAAGGAAGCAATCCTGCACTATGAACCCTTTCTTAATTTGCACATAATTATTATCTTAATCAATATCTTGGTAATTAAAACCCTGCATGATCAATTTTCTGGCCTTTCCACAGGCCTCTCTAATTTAAAAAAACATTTCCCAGTCCCCTAACTCTACATTGATGTTGGCTATTCAAAGAATCACCAAGCTCCCTCTTCTGCTTTCAAATTCTGCAGAGACTGCCCTTGGCCACGTCAGCTAATTTATTTTCTAAGACTTCTCATTACAAATTTAATAATATCGTCCACCAATATTGTCAAGGCCCTGCTTGATTCTGCTTACTTTTCACTAAATACAGTAATAAGTCCCCACTCATTTTCTTTACCCAGTTTTGCCTCTGTTATTACAGTAATAATACAACCATTATCTCTGAAGTGATTCTACCTACAGTCAATAGTCTTAAGCTCAAACCCTACTTCTCACAAAGTGTATGGTGCAACACCCATTTTAAGAATGCAAGATAGGAAAATAGTCCTTACTTTTGAGGACATATTCACACCTTAATATAGCGCCACAATCACAGTGCTGAATACAGAGTTGCTGATATTTTAATTCCAAAGTCTCTACATCTAATAATCAAGAATCATGAAATGTGTCTAAAAATTAATGTAGAGAAGTACACAGAAAATGACTTCAAGTTTTCCAGCTGGAGAACATGGACAACCCATATTTTGTCTCTAGTTAAATGAGTAAACATTTCTGTCCCTTGAAGCAAATAGGACTTTGACCCTTCTCTTCCTTATTCTTCCATTCCTTCCTTCCCAAAGAGAACAGGATGAGGTCACCACTAGCCCTCACCACACCACTCAGCTCTTAAAAGAATTGCAGCTCTTTAATAATCCAAGCATTTGAACTAAGTCCTGACATAAGTGTCACAAATTAACTTTATCCTGTTACAGCAACTATAAAAGCAGAAGAATATATTTAGATTTCTGTTTTCCTAAGCTAGATGGGTTTGTTGATTTTTTTTTTCCTGTTTGTTTGGGGTGGGGTGGGGGGGTGGTGTTTGGTTATTCGGTTGGTTTTGGGTTTTTAATCTGTGAGCTACACCAGGCAAAAAAATATTCTATGATATGTGTTTGTACAGTGCTCCATGCAATGGGTTTCTTTGGTTGCCAGAGAAATACAATACTAATAAGCAAATCCTAATTCCAGGCTTCTGAATTTATTACAACTACCAGCAGCTGATCCTATTCAACACCAGCAATCAAAAATTTGTATTTACCTTTTGCTCATTTTCTAAGCAAAGGGTCTGAACTTTCAAATATTCCTGATTTTTTTTAAAACACATTATTGATATCAGTATGCAATGCTGCAGAAGAACTCTTCCTCCTCCTGACTGTCATATCAATGGCCTCAGTCACAGAGTGAAAGCTACATTTTCAGGATGCCATTGTTCAGAGCTTCACATTCTGGTGAAAGGCTTCTGATCCTGTTCTAATTAAAATCAAATGACAAAACCTCTCTGAATCCAGTGATCCAGGACCAAGTCATAACCATTCTCCCAAAACATCAGGCAGTATTTCTGCCTTCCCCACAGTATTCTTGCACTTGGGAAGTTAGTCTCTGCTGGTAAAAATTAACCAGTACAGCAGTATGGACAGTCGTGGATCAATTCACACTATCTGAAGACTGGGCCTGAAGGCAGTGCCACCCTCCTTAAAAAAAAAAAAAAAAGAGAGAGAGAGAGAGAGAAAGAAAAGTCAGCAATAAAAAGAATAGATCATTCACTCCTTAATTGAGTGACCACATTCCTAATCAGATTTTCCCATGAAAATGGTTCAATGCCCCCCTGAACACTATAGGGAAAAAGCTAGCAGCTGCAGTACCTGCTGTTGAGATTTTTCAAAGGTCTCTCACAGAATTAGGTGCTGACATGGAGCTGCAAGAGGATTTCTGCCACTTCATTCAATAGGCAAACAATTTTCAGCACTGTTTTTATGTTAGCTAGGTCGGCATTAAGAAATATGAAATGACCACAGGGCCTATATCTGTTTCCCTGAATAACTAAAAAAGCACAATTATCATAAATTTGAGATTAAAAACATAGATCATTGCATTATTTACACCAATGGATGTTTAGGGTTCCTTATGAAATGGCACAGTTGAGAAGTCTTTTCCCCAGCAATACACAGCTTTAAAGACACCTGTGCTGAGCACTGCACAAGCAGACTAACACACAAAACATCACATTTCCCAACCAGTACATGAAAGACATGTTTCTCTCAATTGTGTGCTTCATACAATTTCCATTTCCCCTCTTTGTATTCAAGAACAAGATCCTGCAGCAAAACTTCTTCCTCTTATGAAAATTCCCCACTGGCACTTGTACCCCCTCCTGTCTTCTCCTCATATCAGCTCTTGTGGCACTCTTCAACTTCTAAGCTCACACAGTACCTCAGGCTGAGGTGCTTGAGCCTGAACACATCCCACAAATGAAACTCTTAGCTGATCTTCCTGTCCACAATACCTACCCAGCTTTCAGCTCTCACTGAATCCAAGAAAATCACAGAATGGTTAGAACTAGATAATCTTTAAGGCCCCCGCTTCCAGCTCAAACCCTTCTATGGTTCTATGATGTCATGGGCAAGGACACTTTCCACTAAACCAGGTTACTTAAAGCTCCATCCCACCTGGTTTTGAACACTTCCAGGGACGGAGCATCCACAATTTCTGTGAACAAACTCTTGCAGTGTCTCACTGCCCCCAGAGAGTTTTTTCCTAATACCGAATCTAAACTTATTTTCTCTCAGTTTAAAACCATTTCCCCTCATCATATCACTACAAACCCTTGTAAAAAGTCCCTCTCCAGCTTTTTTCACGGCCCTTCTCTAGAGTCACTCCAACAGCTCCATTTCCTTCTTATGTTGGGGGCCCCAGAATTAGATGTAGTACCCCAGCCACGGTCTTACGAGAGTGGAGTAGAGGGGCAGAACCATCTCCCTTGACCTGCTGGCCATGCTGCTTTTGATGCAGCCCAGGATATGGCTGGCTTTCTGGGATGCAAGTGCCTATTGTTGGGCCATGTCAAGCTTTTCCTCCAATAACTTCAAGTACTTCTCCTCAGGGCTGTTATCAATACATTTGCAAGACTTTGCACTTAGCCTTGTTGAACCTCATGAGATTTGCACAGGCCCACATCTCAAGCCTGTCCAGGTCGCTCTGGATGATATCCCTTCCCTCCAGAGTGTCAACTGCATGACACAACTCGGTGCCATTTGCAAACTTGCTGAGGGTGCACTTGATCTCAATGTCCATGTTGCTGACAAAGTTGTTAAACAGCACAAGTCCCAACACTGACCTCTGAGGAACATCACTCATCACCGGTCTTCAGCTGAACATTGAGCCATTGACTGCAACTCATTGAGTGTGAGGATCCAGCCAATTCATTATTCACTGAGTGGTTTATCAATCAAATGCATGTCTCCCCAGTTTAGGATGTCATGTGGGACAGTGTGAAATGGTTTGCATCCTGTAACACCAGTAAGAGCATCATAGCCCTGCAGGCATGTGCATATCTCTAATTCCTCTTGTTTATTCCCCATGATATGTGCATTTGCATAGAGCTGGGCCTCCAATGAAGCTGGAGTGGCTGGAATTCCTTTGTGCTGTTCTTCAGGTGCTCTCCTGTTGACCTGCAATTCCTCACCAGACTCGGCATCTCTTCCTGGCCCTCGCAATAAACTGGTGGGATTGAGGATCCCCTCCCATGGCAACTGAAGTTTAAAAGCTGAAGAAGGTTTCTCCTGCTGCTTCAGTCTCCAAAAGTAGAACATTGCGCACCTGTTACACTGATAAGCAGTGTTATTTAGAAGTACCTGTATATAGAAATATACAACCTGATGTAATGAACCTGTTGGGTCAGTCATTACTTGTTCTGCAAGGGGCTGAAGAGTATACTCAATGGAGCTCCAACAGGCTACTTCAACACTCAATTGTGAAAGTTATGGCATAACAGCCAGAAAACTCCTACATGCAGATGAGAACAAAACCACTCAGCTTCAAGCTTCAGAAATAGGCTTAAATAACCAGTGTCCTACAGATCATTATGTCTAAGTGAGACCTTTGCTTTAAAAATACCTCTAAATACCCTGTGTGTCTGTGTCCACCCCCCATCCACCTCTCCTCAGTTCCCAGAATAATAGCTATGCAACCGATGCTGGATCAGCTGCAGAGCTGGCCTCCTCTCTTGTTGCACAGGGCCGCTGTTCCCACATATCTGGTAGGACACATAGCAAGCACTGAGTGCTGAGCTCAGCGAGTGCAGCACAGATTTGGCCCAGCAACTTTGTGCAGCCATAGAGGGCCTTCTGTCTATTTGCCCTCTATTAGCATTTTGTGAAGTACAAGTGCTGAGCTACACCTGCGGCACCCTCATTCCTGACTTTAGCTGTAAAAGGTTACAGCAGACTAAGGGAAGTAACTGATCCTTTTCAAACTTCATTCTTTTGAATTCAGCATTGCAGGCTCATCTCCATAGTTCACTGTGGGGTTAAGGCAGCACTTAAAAGCAAGTCGCACATTTTCAGCATGAAGCATAAAAGAGGAACAACTACTTTTGACACGGCGAAAAGTGGCCTGGAACACTCACACTAATACAAGGGGACAGAAACAAAGGGTGGAAAGGCATCTCAGAACATCCTTCTGTCTAGACCCACACACAAGGATGAGATCAAGAGAGTATGCTTCTTTATCACATATTTATTGCTGCATGAACTTCTAATCCCACGATGTCAAAAACCCTTCTAATAAATAGCTTCTATCAGAGTAGCATTTCCTACATCTGCAGGGCGCTATTAAAGTGTGCTAAACTACTTAACAAATTAAATTCTTTTATTTTATCCACAGAAGGCAAAAAAAAAAAAACCAAACAAACAACTACATAGCATCTGTGCATCATGTTAAGGTATCATCATGTTTCTTCTCTTCATCTACTTCTAATGTGGAGGGGTGAGAGGCACATTTGCTTGGACAAGTCCCTCCAGAACAATATCGCTTGGGCCAGCTCATTTCTCTCATGACTAGAGGCTGCTGTTGCCATCAGCATTCCATTATTAACAGGAGCATTGTTTTGGCATTAAAGGGAAAAGGGTTTTATGAGAATGACATATTTCACAAGAGAAAGAAAGACCAAGCTTTTAATGCCCATCAGAAAGCACTTGTTTTTCTGATCTCTTTCTTTTTTAGCTGGCAATAAGTATTTGCAATCAAGTTCAGAGAAATTCTTTTTATACCTCAGTTTTAAAAATATATTAAAAACAGGACAAAATATCAGAGGAATTCAAGGCAGAGAAGCACCTTGCAATTATTTATTTTGGAGGCACTGGATCTGCTGACATAGCATTTCAAAATAAAAAGTCTTTTGCTTCTGAAAATCATTCTTAGATTCCAAATGTTTCCATTTAAAGGCAAAAGATACTTCTACAGAAAAATAAGTAAGCACTTATCAGTACAAAACAAGCCCTTCTCTACAAGGTTTTGGTTTTCATTCCAATGTTCTGTTAGGAGAATTGCCTCCAGAATGATTATTGGGGACTTAAAACTTCATACACCAGTCTGCAAATTGTGTCTAAAGATAAAGTAGACCATATATGTAATTTGCATATCCTCCGTAAAGAAGGATTTTTATTTTGCTAAGCTAAAAATAGAATTTTACGACAGGGGAAATTCAGACATCTACTACATCAATCACAGACAACTTTTTGGAAGGATCATGATTCTGCCACATTTCAGGACTTTCTGAAAGGTGCCAAGTGCCCATATTCTCACTTGCTCAGAGAAAGATTTGGAAGCAGAGGTGCACTCAGCTCCACACAAGACGTGAATCATGTCTTCAGGTCTTTGAAAGGAACAGCTTCTCCACTCCCTGCAAGCATTTTCAGGATCAAGCCACCTTTGACCACTGAGCAAAGGTGAGTTCTCCATCCCTGCTCCAGCACAAATCCAGAGAACAAATTCCTGCTCTCTATCTCCAAAAACTTGTCCCATTTTTGGAGGAATGCCTATTAACAGTAGTCTTGCAACTGAGATAATGAAATCGCTGCCTATCACACCAATGTTGTCTCACTATTTGATTGGATTCAGACAGCTTTGTCATCAACTCTGGTATGGAAATGGTGACTCTTCTCATGGTTGAAGACGTGTTTTGATCCCATGTTTGTACAGCACCTCACACAACAGTCACGGTCTGCAGCTGGAACGTCTAACCACATCATATAATAAATGCATAGGCTTGATCTAAATTTTTTCCACGTGTATCGCACAGATCTGTTGTCGGCTTCTTGCAACAAAGGAAAAAGTTCATCTCTACAGGAATTTAGTTTTACCACAAACATTTTGACAGTTTGAAAAACAAAAGACAGGTGGTCAGAAGAAGTGATGGTATTTTGAGAAGAGATAGGAACAAGAGATTAGAATATAAAGAGCAGGAATGTTCTACAAGACATTACTAGTCAGCACTGTGTCTGGCTGGGATGGACTTAACCTTCCCCAATGCTCAGCTGTGTTTCCAAGCTGCCATTGCTTGGACACCATTTAGGCATCGATCTGCTGGTGGAGAGTGACTGCTTGTTCTCACCACCAGCAGACCACTTGTTTATTTGTATTTACAAACACACTTCTTAAACTGGTTTTATCTTTACCCATGAGGGTTTTTCTTCTGCCTATCCAGTACTTTACTCCCTGCCAATGCAGGGGAGCTGTGGGAACAAGACATTGCTTGGGGACTTAAACTATTAGCTGGTGCCAACCCAGAGCAGTCCTTTTTAGCACGCCACGTAGGGCTCAAGTTAACTATACACTTTATCAGAATGTGCTAGACTGAATTCACAGGTGCTACAACTGCTCAGCTGTTGCTTGGCAAGTTACTATTTGCTGTTGCTGGTCACAGTGTTGACATTCTTGTTCCCATCACTGGTTTTCTCATTCCCTTACCTGCTCCCTTTATTGCTGTACACCAAGTTTGAGGACTCAGTTTCAGGACTCAGGGTCTGCTTTTGGCCTTTCCAGTGTAACCAAATGCTACACGGGGTAAGTGGTGAGCACTGATCATATGATGGGTTTGACGGGGGAAATCCAATCAGCCAGAAATCCAAGAAGAGGTCATGGACTGAGCAGAAGGCAAATATTTTGGATAATGCCTGAGGAGGTGACTCATATCAAAAAGGTGCCACTGTATAATAAATTGCCAGAAAATGGGAGTCAACATGCTCTGTTTACTGATGTGTCCCATCATATTTAGGAAAACCATCAAAAGTGGAAAACTGCTCTATGTATTCCCATGTAACATGTCTCAAAAACTGTGGAAGAAAAAGGCAGATCAAGCCATTTTGCAGAAATAAAAGCCATCCAGTTGGCTCCAGCTACTGCTGAATGAGAAAAGTGGCCAACAATCTCTCTCCATACCGACTCTCGGCTGGTGGCAAATGGTTGGGGTGCTATGGCAGTGGAGGTAAATCTGTTTGGGCTGCTGCACTGTGGCAAGATATTGCAGCCAAGGTAGAGGACCTTCCTGTAAAGGTACATCATGGGGAGTCCCACATACCCAAAAGCCATGCCAATGAAGAGTGTCAAAACCACGAGCAGGTAAACCAGGCTGCTAGAAAAAGAAATGTCATTTCCAGAATCTGAAAAATAAATGGCAAGCAGTCAAATACATGTGAAGCTGTTTCGAGAACGGACATGTACGAGTGTCTAGGATAAAGGACAGCTATTCTCCAGACATGGCTAGACACACATCAGTTGTCTAGAGAAAGCACAACAAAGAGCATCAAAACTTTTGCAGTATGGAAGCAACGAGTTAGAAAAACACTTTTTACAGAGACTGCCTGAACCGTTCCCTTCAAACAGAATGAAAAACAAAAGAAAAATCACATCTCAGCCTTGTGTAGGAATGCTCTGAGGACTATGTCTTTTGGGAGCCCAAGGCTATATCTATACTGAAATATCAAGAGGGAAGAACCCATCCAGGCACAATTGCTGCCCAGGACCGGACTGATTTTCTCTCAGCCTTGTCTCTAACAGACCTCCTCAGTTCACCTAGAGAAGACCTTGAGGTAAGCACACTTGAGCTCTCCTCCTCAAGAATACTTCAGAAAACTATGCTGAGCAAACACTTGCATATGATCAATATGAATGTTAGATGAATTGGGACCTGAGAATTCAGACTCTCCCAGTACAGTCAATGTCAGGAGCACGTAACTGACAGGCTGAGTTCCACGTTTAATACTGAAGATCCCAGTTTCAGGTCAAGACTGAAAACCCAAGAAAATCACTCTGTACAATTAGATAGTGAAATTCAAATCAGGTATCATTTAATACCAATGTTTTATATTCATACATAAATAGTGTTAATTACTTATCTATTTAGAACACTACTCACACAATGGAGTTTTGATTACTTTTTTTGTAGTTTGTTCTCCTTTCATTTTGCAAGGCTGTTGTTTTTTTTTTTTTTTTAAACAACATATGATTAACAGAATTTAAAAAAATAAATGGGTATGTTCTCGTGTTTCTTCACATGCCAGAACAAAGGTCTTGTCAGGCAAGCATAATTCCTTAAAGCAAGAGTTAATGTAGTAACAAAGTGCTCTATCAACTGTTCTTCAGAATAAACAATGATGAATAAAGTTTCAGAGATTACCGTATCTCAAACTAAAAAACATGCATTAGAAGTAATTCCTGACAGTATAGAAGAGATGCTGCTGTGGACAAGAAGCAGCTTCCTTCAGAAAGTTCTAGAGGAACTGGATGGAGGAAATACTCTGAATTCCTGAATCAGAAGGACCATATTGGCAGCTGGCCTTTACGTGACTGGACTTCATACACAAATTCATCTGAAAATGGTCTAATTGCAAATGGCTCCAAAAGAAAAATAAAAAAATGAAGTTACTCACAAAACCCTACAACTTCTTTTCCTAAATTTATCTGCTAACTGTCTTTTAATGAGATCATTTCTGTCTTCTGATCTGTGTGTTGCAACGCTCTACTATTTAATTAAAAAAAAAAAAATCCATTCGTGCTACAGAGGCAATCAAGCTAAGACAGTGTAAATAGTCACACATATTACAGAGTTCAATTTCAGTTAGTCACTTACAGATGTAGATAGTTCTGGATTTGGTATATTTGAATCAACTGCTAATCTACAGAACCATTACTGCTGGTGGTAATGGAGGAAAAATAATCCACCAGTCTGAACCTCAGATACCAGGATATAGTTACAAGGTTAATCAATATTTTAAATTGTATGTACACATCGATTTTGCTGGAGTAGTACATAGAGTCAATATAGAAATTATTGTGATAATACACAAACCCTCAAAATGAGGCTTTTTGCAGCTACTGCTCATACTGAAATGACATATATAAATTATTCACCATAACCCCCGAAGTTTAACCAAAAACTAAACAAAGCAACTCTTTCCCTCTCCTCCTCCCACTACTTCTTCCTTGCTCTTTTGCTACAGTTCTCAAAATATAACAGTTTCTGTTACCTCTGCAAATTCAGGTAAGTAGCACCAATACACAGGGAAACAGGCAAAACACACTGCAGACATAGCTATTGTTAAACAAGTAACAAACATTGTTCATTTCAGCTTCACTCAAAAAAAAAAAAAACCTCACAAAACATTTAATCTGACCTTGCAAATGGAAATGAACAGAAATTAAAGGGATTTTTTTCCTTTATAACAGTTTTTTGAGTTTCTTTCAGCATGCAGACTCCAAATGCAAGTGTATGTCATAAAGATATTACTACCTTTTTTTTTTTTACCTCAATTTATC
Organism: Eulacestoma nigropectus; assembly: GCA_013397775.1. Lineage (NCBI taxonomy): Eukaryota > Metazoa > Chordata > Aves > Passeriformes > Eulacestoma > Eulacestoma nigropectus. The sequence continues at coordinate 2,468,630 of VZTE01006298.1, read as the reverse complement.
TAAAATTGTTCTCTCCATAGAAATACAACTCTTGCGTTTCAAACTCTTTAACATCTGAGACAGCATGATTACTGTTACTGATACATACAAAATGACACTTTCCCTTACTGAAGCTGTGCAAGGCAATTTGCCCCCTTGTAAGAGATATCTGTGTGGAAACTGGGGTTGAAGTACATACTCTACATAGCCTTCTATTGCTATGATTTGTCTTTAGCAAAGATATCTGAAAGATATTCAAAGTTGATCACATCCAGTTTAGTCACACCACAGATCTGAAATGTTCTCATGTTTGTATTATCAGTCTGATTTAGTTTGCAGAAAGAGAAATCGGTAAATCTTTGTCTGAGATTTTGTAACTTAGATCAACAACTGAGAGAAGGCAAAATGAATACATGAAAATAGGAAGCCCAGCAGAAGTAGTTACACTGTCAAACTAGACCTTAGAGAACAGGGTTTAAGCCTCTACTTCACCACAAACATCTGTGTTGTAAACAAATCACTCAGCCTCATGGAAGAGTGAGTCAAGACATACATTTAACATCTTAAGCTGGTGTCCTGAATGGTCCTTTTTTCCCCTCTTCTCTAGTCCCCTCACACAGTGGCTCAACCAGGAGCAGGGAAATGAGGAATTCGATTCTTACTCATAAAAATGCTTCAGTATATTATATTAGCCATAACAGAGACAAATTGCAACCCACACCGAATCAATTATCTGGTGTCACATTTTTTTTTTTCCCCCTTTCCACAAGTATGAAGCATTTTCCAAAGGAGAAACAGATAGCTCCCCAAAGTCAAACAATTTTGATTTTTGTAGCTAAGTCAGTCTCCTGGGAAATGAGGCTTTGAATCCTCTTCAGAAAACGCTAAATTTAAGAAATAGGAAGAGAATTCTTCCTCAGCACCAATTCCTCCCTCTTTTTTTGTCCTCTTCCAACAATAATGTGAGAAGCAAAACCCACACTCAGCCGAGAAAGGACAGAGGACAAACAGCAGAGGAGAAGCTCCAGACAGCAAGCATCCCAACTATGAGGGCCTGTCAAAGATTCTTGGCACAATACTTGCCCAAGTGCTTCTTGTTGCTACCTGTGAGCACATCAGTTCTGCATATACTTAGGGGGTTTTGATCCCATCAGAAGGGCTTTACTTACCATATGTCTTGTACGGGTTATACACACCTAAAAGACCTGTGGTGCTGAAGGCACTCAACATCTAAAAGCAAGGCAGTGTGTCATGTTACTTCAAAGCACCTAAGTATTCTGCTGGTTCTAATATATCTGATTAGAGTTCTAATCTCGACTGACCTTCTCCTGTATCCATAGCCAGTGCCACAACTCATTACGCGTTGCTATAGTCATGTCACAGCAATGCCATGCACGGAAAACATTAAAGACTACAAAGTATTTAGCCACTGCAGAAACACAGGGCACAAATTCTTCATAACCAGTGAGAACAGAAAACAGGGGAAACTCTACACCTTCAAGATTTTATCTAGCACAAAGTTTATTTGTGTAGACAGTCTGACTGGTGTGCTTTGAGCAACTCTTTAGAGATGCTTATTCAGGAAACAACACATAGTCAAAGCAAAATAAGTACCAGAAACTAACTTGGTTTGTATCATAACCTGTTTTTATGCACGGCTGAATTATTTGGAGTTTCACTCCTCTCCTTTCTCTCATCACGAAAACACAGACAACAACAATAACAATCTTTGGCCTGCACTCCTGGGCTGCATCTGAACTCTGCTTGAGGTTGCTCAAAGGGTGGCTTCAAAAGCACCCATATGAACCATGAGGGAACAGGTCACCTGCACCACAGCTCTCCCTTTGTCATACACATTATGAGAGCCTTATGAAGCCAGAGGAGTCAGTTACACAAAAGCATACTCCCCTGGAAATTTAAGCTGGATTTAAGATGCTTTGCACTGCTGAAGCAGTGCAAAGCTGCCTTTAGAGATTTGTGAATGTAGCTTCTTATTGTTACACCTCGGCTCTCAATAAATTCTCCCCGAGGGAACATATGCTTTCCTTCTACAGTTTCTATTGTTTGGATTATCTTTCTCTATCTATGACACATTATTTATTAGCATCCTGCACTGCCTTTCTCTTATTGAATTAGCAAATGCATCCCACAGACTAAGGCGAGGAAAACAAGTTACTCACAGCAAGTAGCACACAGGGAACACAAACCCAAGCCTCCACTTCTCAGAAGCCTTTGTGCTCTCTGACTCATTAAAGATTGAATCCCCACAAGCACTTGGGCATGAAAGCCAGCTGGTACCACTTAGTCCCTACTTAAATCCAATGCCCAAGGGATGCAAAAACCTCATAAATGAGGAATTTCTAGCAGTACTTGGTTTTGGTACTTTTAATTCAGTTTAATGGTAACCTAGCAGGCATAGTCTGAAGATTTTTATTAGTACAAATTGTACAAAGTTTCCTTTTTCTTTATACTCTTCCCCACACCCCCTCTCAAAAAATGAAAAATGTTCATAATGATCCATCTACAGTATCACAGCATTAACAATTAATTGGAAATGACCACTCCTTCACATGATCCTGGGGCTGGTCTATTTTAAATCAGTAACTGTGTTAAGACGGCAAGGTTGTTACAGGCTCTACAGGAGCTTTCTAACATTGCTAAAATTTTTATTCTTTCATTTTGTCTCCTACACCTGTTTTTCTATTTGACTTACTAAAGTTCACCTCACTTTTATTTCAAACCAAATGCTAGCTTTAGTTTTATGACATTGAGGTGTTTTGATCAGATCCACAACTCGTTTAAACTGACATAATTCCATAGCACTATAAGCTTGTCTAGGTTTACCGCCACTGTGTGCCTTCTGCTTCTGTGATACAACTGAGACAAAAATAAACTGGTGTACTAGGTTCACCTTATCAGACAAATAAATTGTCAGTGTCATGATTTATCCTGAATAGCAGATGTTTTCTAAAAGAGGTTTTCTTTAAAATAAGGGGGTTAAAAATGACCTAATATACTGCAGCAAAATACTGAAGGCAATCAGTAAGACTGTTATTATTTCTTGAGATGGATAGAAATCTGCTATTTTCTACCTTCCCTTCCAATATCCCAAAGAATAATGATGTGATTTAAGAACATAAAGCTTGCAGCTCAATTGTGGCAATTTATGTTCCTGTAAACTTGATGTAAGCCTGAGCAGCCCAATATTTTTACTGCGTATTGTAAAGGATGGCATCTCAAAGGTCATAGCAATTTCCACCATTTTACTTCCAAATTTATTTCTCTTTAGCTTTTCACAGGAAAGTGTTGAGATTTACCTCTGACCCAACCTACTTTCCTCAAAATTTGAACTGTATATAAAGAATGAAGGGATTGTTCGATGAATGGGCTCTTTTCTGGGTAACACTATTGAAAGACAAACCCCACATCATAAGGAGGTACAATGTATCCCTAAATGCATTTCAATTCCAAAGTGAGAATGGTAAGCAACCTCTCACTCTGACCTTTTCTCTCTTCACTGTATGTAATGTTTTCAGATTCTGTTGAGGAGTGTGTCTAATTCATTTTTCCGGCTTAGTGAGACTCACTCCGAGTCATTTCCTATTTGCTCTCTTGCTGTGAGTGGAGTCACATTCCCAGTGAGAAGTCAGCTCAGTTCCAGTGATTACCTCTGCTGCGAGCATGCCCAGACCCCGGTGATGGCCTGAGAAGACGCCTGCTCATGCTGAGAACATAGTTTAACACTATGTTAATAAACACACAGGGAATGTGTTATGCAAACAAAGGCCCCAAGGCAAATCCCTCTGCCCTCAGAGATGCAAAAAGAGTAATAGGTTTGGAGAGAACAAGGGAACAGTACTACATCTGAAAAGTAGCCTCATTGTAAATGTGTCCAGATTTGCAGTGGGAAGAGTTAACATGAAGACACATTGTCTATCATTCTCTTTTGCCCTTCCTTTGAAGATCATTAGAGTTGGCATTAAGAGAAGTTATACGGATTAAAGGCAGCTAGGTCTGTACTAAAGGCAGCTAGGTCTGCTCTCACTGCTCGATGAAACAGCTATCATCACAAAGCAGCATACCTTCAGCAGGCTATTAATTACATCCCACTAAAGTCCTTAAAAGGTAGTTGATTTTAACCTTAAAATTTCACCATTTACTTTCAAGAGATCTTAAATTTAAATAATATTAATAATATTAAATAATGAAATTATGAATTTAATAATATCATAAATGAGTAAATAATAAATTACTGAAGTGAAAAGTATTAAGATAATAAATACTAAATAATAAAGTGTCTTAATAAGGGTAATATTTAAAGTGTAATAAGGGTAATAATAAAATAAAGCCTTCCCGTCACTGTGCTTAAAAATCTTTTGTACAATGACTTTTTTTCTAAACTGAACTATAACAAAGGATCATCACCTTCTTAAACTCTCAACACCCCCACCCCAGAACCCAACACTAAATTTAGAAATGACACAGGTTCTTCAATCAAGCTAAAATCTCACCACTCTCCCCTTTTCTTCATCTCTCCTCATCCCCATGTCAATTTTACACTCCAGCCACACAGGGATATACATTAGAAAGTCTCACATTTTAACATGTCACTACAGTACAGAAAAATGTCAACCTTAAAGGCACTAGGAAAAAAAAATGAAAGTATGCAGGAGTGATAAGAAATATTAATTCACTCATTGAAGACTGTTTCAAAATCACAAGGAAAAAGGATAGGAAGCCTCAGTACTTACACATACTATCCTCATTCTTCTGTTTTCATTAACATTTGTATAATTAATTAGAGTCCTCAGGGAAAAAATAACCAACACTTCTTTACACTCCTTTAGTTCTGAAAAGCAATCAAGATCTATAATAGCCTCTCAGTTCTGAAGTTTAATGTAAGCTCATATGAGTGAGGGAACCATAGTTGTTTGCTTTCTGCTTTTTACAAAAAATTTTTTAAAAAGAAAGAGTGAGGGAAAATAATAATATATGATGTTTGGGACTAAAGACATTTAAAAAGTAATAATTCTATGTCCCAGTAGCAAATAATACACTTAGGAGGCTAGGATGAAATAAACAACTTGTATTTTTCAGTATAGTACTGTATCATTTACAACCTAGTCAAATTGTATCAAATACAACAACAATCCCATAGCATTTTAACATAATTTATAGCTCCATGAGGTAAACAGAAGGAGGATTTTTTTGTTGCCTTCTGTTTGCTACTTTAATCACATTCTGGGGACACAATTCTGCATGGAAGTGGCTGTAAATATGCTCATGCATTTCCAGCTCATGGAGGTGGTTACAATGCGCATATTAAGGACAAGTTTTACAACCAAATGTGTGATGCAGAATGCTTTGATACTGATGAAATTGCACATCTCTAAGGATGAGATTAATCCCATCTAACTTTGGCTGCTCAGGAAACTAATGTAAGATGGTTAATTCTACAGTCAGCAGAGAGTTAAGTAACTCCAGTGAGGGATTCTTCCTATCTACTTTGGACATCAATGTTTGTCTACTAACTGAGCTGTCGGACACACTCCTCTGACTTGCAGAGCATGCCTAAATGGGATGTTTAGATTAGACACCTATTTCCAGACAAGTGAAGCTAGCAAATCTAACCCTATGCTGCAGCCTATCTGCACCACAGCTGAAGTCAACTTCAAGGTTGATTTTTTATGGAAGCCTGAGCTGGGAACTGAACTGAGATGGGAGTGAGGATTTCGAGCCACTACAGCAGAGGTTCCATTGTGTATTTCTTGCCTGGGCACCTCTGTGGGGATCCTGGCCAGCCTGCATGGAGATTGCAGCCACAGTCCCTATGCTGATCTAACAGCTGGGAAGATTCAGGCTCCCTCCTCAGCCTCTGCTCCCAGCTGATTCAGCATGATCCTTCTCACTGCTCCCCATGCTGAGAGAGCATGCTAAACTAACTCAGGCAAATAATTTTTTTTTTTTTTTTTTTTTTTTTTTAAATAAGACAGGAAGGGAAGAANCTGCAAAAAATTTTTTTTTTTTTTTTTTTTTTTTTTAAATAAGGAAGGAAGGGAAGAGAAAGAGGAAGGAATACTTTTCAACTTCCTAGGGAAGTTACTCGGGAATTGAGGTAGAAGATGCAGCACAGGGAGGACACAGGACCCCAGGGGAAGGAGTAAAGGAAAGAAGAGAAGAAAGGAGTGAAGAAGGAGTTCCTTGGCAGTGCTGAGACATTCAACTCGCTTGGCTACATGACTTGAGCAAACCTGAGTTCTCCACTACCCTGCAAGGCCTGTTACCGGTACTGAGACAAGCTGGTTCCAAAGAAGACACTCAGGTGTGTCTCAACACAATGCAGTTAGTCCTGTCAGGTATGGATAAATACCAAGAAGACTGGGTTGATCTAAGATACCTAATGAAAACCTTAAATTTTGGTATTGGACCAATGTTTGGCACACTGCTCTAACCCCCTGTTTTCTCTTGGTGGTGCTACTGAGCAGCCAGGTCACAGTTCTGCCTTAGGAATGGGCTAGGGAATGGGATAGGTCAAGCAAGTTAAAGCTCTCTTGAGCCCCATGTACTGCAATGTGCACAGGATAACTCTGAGGATGGAATCAGGTTGTTGCATCTCTCAACAGTGAGAAGGAAAATCACTGGGCGCTGCCTCATCCAGTCAGCTAATTATCAAATCCAGGTTTATTCAGCATCCTTGGTCTACCTGTAGTTAGGGATTTTGGAAAAGAATGCCCCTCATGAACTGCGTATACAAGAAATCAGTGTGACAGATAGATAAATCCAGATACTTGAGCAAAGTATGTTTGCTGCCTGCAGGGCACAATGACAAGGAGAAAATTATAGCCTATATTGGGTTTTGCTGGAACATAAAATGCACATAAAATCTTTTTATGCCCTCATGCTCCAGTTTGCTCTGCCTGACTGACAAGGTGCGCCAACATATTGGTATCAGTTTACACATCTTTTTGCAGAGAGGAATCCAATGCCACACAGCACGTGTTCCCTGCCAAGGCACTTTCCCACCACACCTGCAGTGCTGCAGCCCAGATAGCAACCACTGACTGACTGCCTCTAAAAGGCTGGTCTGTGATCATTCCTTCTCCTTCACTGACATAGTGACATGTGCTGCAGTGACTATTACCTAGCATTGTACAAAACCACAGTGCAAAAGGTTATGTATACTGCACTGCAGGCACAATTTGCATCCAGCCTTTGAAACTTCCCTTCTTTCCCCTGGCTTGAGATAGAAAACAGGGCATTACCGTACTGGGCGAACAAAGGCTGAGAGTCTGTTACGAGCCTCAGGGAAGTCAGGGTGCCAGACTTACCACCTTGGCAAAGTGGTAGTTAGTCAAAATATTTATGATAAGAATAATGAGGGAGGAGAGAGGAAAAAGTGCTAAGCAACCACTTTTTCACAATCCTGGTTCCTGGAGTTTGCAGTTCTCCTGGTATAAGCCAGATGGGCAAGTGGGGAATCATGGTCTCACTGGAGGCTGTATTGCATGATCTCCCTCAGTGCTACTGCTTGGGATTCACTGCTCCACAACCTGAACTTAAGGGGGGACACAAGCCCAAAAACCTACCAGGGCAAATTCTTCAGTGGCTGGTACTGGGGTTCTTACAAACCCTGAAAGCTTCTGCTGCAGCAGCAGTCAGAGGCCATGGTGGAGCACCTCAAGTCCTGGATAGCCTGAGGCAGGAACATCCCACCCCATTATAAGTACTTGGTCCACCTTCCTCCTGTCTGACATTTGGCCATACTCTCCAGGGCAAACCACATGGGAACCAGTGTGCAGATTATTTTCTGGCACAACTCCCAAGTTCTGTGTAACTCAAATGACATTTTTCAAGGATGCTAGCGAGCAGACCAGACTTTTTTTTTTTGTTTGACCTGTCTCCTTGTCTAGTAATAATATATTAGTGATTATACATGACACTTACATAACACTCTCCATCTGAATTGCTTAACTGCCCTGCAGAAAAAACAGGAATCATCTCTGTCCCTACATTACTAAGGGGGAAAGTACAGCACTATAAGGAAAGATGTGCTGACTGTGGTGACAGAGCATAGCTCGTGAGTACACCAAGTAACAGGACTCAAACCCAGTCCTGAGACTTAACTCTGCACTTCTCCCATTTCACCTTACATCCAAAATCTTTCTCACAATCACCCTTTCCCCAGAACTTATCTTCTTTTGTTTTCCCAGTAAGATTTTCCCACATTTATATTATTGTTACTAATTTATCTAACGCTTTCCTCCTCCTCAACCACACAGTTCCCAGCCAGTACACACCAACGCTTCGTGAACTCTTCTCCACAGGATAGAGGCAGTCTTTTGCTGATGCTCAAGACAGAGAAAAAAATGACCGACAATGCACGAGGCAGCAGGGGCTGGATGTATCTTCCTGCCTGGCTGGACCTTCCTCGCTTTAAGCTGCTCTGAAAAGCACAGACAGAAAAAATACGTATGTGGAGTAGTTAAAAAAAAAAAAAAAAAAAAAAGAGAGAAAAATTAGGAATCATTTAACATGTCTCAGATAGACCCACTGTGGAAACCTTGCAGTCCTGCACTTGAATAAAATTTCTGTTTGTGGCAGAATGACAGGATGACAGAAGTCCCAAAATGCAAATTCACAGGGCAGCGAAGAAAGCATGAGTTTCCCCACTAACAAAAGTCAGCATGCAACATACTTCCATAGCATATGACCGAAGTCCAGCTGTACAATGTTCCTTCTACAACAGTTCACAAGTCAAAGCACAATAACATCTTAGTACAGATCCCACTAGAACATGCATTGACTTGGGTGCCTGAAGTATGAATATTACTGTAGGCAGCCAAATAATTTCGCTTATTACCAGGCATAGTGAAAGCTCTCAGAATTTCATCTTTTCTTTTTCTTATACGAGAGAAAAGTAAGTGTCAGACATACACTCTGCACGGTCTTTTGCAAAGAATCCTTTAAGTACAGCCTCAGATTTTGTTTGGATATAGACAGAACTGTGCTTTGGAAAATCAGTCCAGAAGAGACTTTTTTAGGTGTTTACTTCAACTCAGAATAGTCCACACGATGAGATTTCTGTCAAAGACGCACAGTACAGTTCAGGTTCCCTTGAACTCACAGCAGATTAGCCAGCGTGTTCAGCTAACTTGTTATTCAGTTTTTATTTGCAAAGGACAGCATCTGGTACTTAATCTCCAGAGTAGAAGGAACCATTTACACAGATCTGAGATCACTTTGTGACAGGTGCCAAAGAGTCATTTCCAAAGGCTTGTGAGCTGACCATATGCTACATCTTTCCCAAGTTGGAATAAAGGCATTTAGCCACCATAAAATTCATCAGCTTCATAGGATAAATAGATAAATTAGTGATGAAATCACACTAAATATGTAGTCTGTATATTTATGTCTCAAACAAACGAAGCAAAAAAACTGCATGCAATCTAATTACAATGCCAAAACTATGGTTCAGGGTTTGATTCCAGAAACATGTATAGATCAAGCTGAATATTTAGTTTTGCAGTGCAATACATTAAAAAAAATGGTGCACCACATTAAAAAAATGGTGCACCACAATACTCCTTTTTTACCACAGTCTGTGTTCAATATATTACCACTCAAACAAGCCTGAAACCATATTTATAGAAAATTCTTTACCAAGATGTGGCTAAAACATGGTAAGAGAATGGTATTCATTCTCTAAATAATCAGTGTAAATAATAACAAAATCAGCAAATTATTCAATAAGCAAAGTGTTTTTCAGTCTGATTTTAACTAAGTTCATGTCCCAAGATTGAACTACCAGAAGGAGAGGAACAGGAGTCTGGATGCTTAAGTTTTACTTGTGGGAAGTGATGAGTAGGATCATACAAAAACCAGTCATGAGATTTTCATCATTTTTGTGGAAAAATTCTGAACTGAGCTGAGGAACAGAAATTTTGCAGGCCTCAATTTTCCCTAAGTTTGACCTCAGGAGTCCATATTCCTTTAATAGAGGGAGAAAAAAATAGGAAAACATCCACATGTTGTTCTCCTGGTTGTCAAAATCCCTCAACACTATATATCTGGGCAGCTGTTTCTACCACTTTTCCAGAGGCATTGCTTGGGATAGGAAACTTTTCTACATTTCTCAGAAGATCTGAAGAAAAAGGGAAAGGATTGAGGGGTCTTCTGGGCAAGAAAGAAAAATCTTGCATCTCATGATTGATGCTACACAAATGCTATTTCACACACTTTGTAATCTTTAGTTCTTATTCCAAAGGCTGATGTAAACTGGAGGAATCCTTTCTACCTCAAGCGGGATGTCTACCAGTGACAGCGGGATGGAGAGGATAAGGAGTAGTTCAGAGTAACCAAGCAAGCAGTTTATCCAGAGTCATTCCCTGCAAAAAGGCTTTTCAGGATCTAGACCGTGTAACTAGCGTAAGCCCAACACCGATGGGTTCAGCCATCGGTAATTTCCAGCCGTTTGGGAATAGGTGATTATTTGACAGTAAGATGTGATCTGAGAGAAGTGCTATTAAAATGTAGAGAGAGCTGCTATTCTTGCACTGCAGCAGTGATCTAATACAATGGCAGAGCAGTGTGACTGGTAAAATTCACAGGGGACCAGACTTCTTCCCAGGGCTCAAATTATCAGCACATTTTCATTGCTTCCTCCAGAAAGAGACATGTAATGCTGTCAGATGCTCTTTGAGTTGGGAGTTTTTAAAAAGAGATGGAAGTGTGTGCATTAAAGAAACCAATATTTACACAAGGACATTTCTCTCATGAAATATAAATGCTAGAATTCTGCTGGTTACAATCCTTATTTTGAGATTTTACATGAGGGCAATAAAGTGAAGAGGATGCAATGAACCCTTCCCACTCACCATTTTGATTATCATATATGAATTTTAAAGGAGTTGGGTAAAATCCAATCAAAGCTGCATTTATAGATGCTTGTACTTTATACTGCTGTCCTTGGTACACACTCATCCTTAGTCCAAACAAAATAACTCCAATTCAGGCTACAGTTCCTGAAAAGGAATGGGACTTTAATGAAATAAAAAGCTCATCATGACAAGTCCAGGTTGAGAATAACACCCTATACTGTTGCCATTACAGACAGAGACAGAAATATATCAAAGTCGCCTCGACACTTGAAAGAGAATGGCAAATAAAAGGGACATGTCCAAGCAGTGCTGATGGCAGGTGTCGGAAAGCGAACATCAGCAGGATCAAATAGGAGATCTTTTCTCTGTTGCTTCTTGAAAAGGAATAAAAACCCCAAGACCCATAGAATTTTATTAAATACAAAGGAAAATTAGATTAAGGCAAAACTAAAGGAAGAGCCTGGGGTTCCTACAGCATGGGCTTGCAGAGCTTGGCTCACTTGCCTCCCAGGACACAGAACAAAAGCAGAATATTTGGCATCACGTCTTTGCTAGCATTTCCTCATGGACTGCCTGAACCAGCTTCTGGGTGGGCTGAGAGAGATGTGAAAGCAGTTCAAGGTGCATGAGGAACTTTTTATTCCTCCCACCTTGATATAAGCTTTTTGTGATGCCCCACTGAAGAAGAGCAGATATATGTACCAAGGACGTTAAAAGCTCCCATCAGCTGGACCAGATTGGGCTCTAAGAACGCTCACCTGCTGTGGTGCCAAGCACCGTGCTCCGGTCCCTGCTCTGGAGGACGACGATTCAGCTTCCATAGTTAATGAACTAAAGCAGGGCTCAGGAAAACTATTTTCATCTCTCAGCTCTGCTGTGTGTGTCCCGTCTGACTTTAGTGCCATGCCCGAGGTCACATGTATGTCACATGATAACTGGGCTGGCACCGCCAGCAGCTGAAACCCTCGGTCTGCTCATAGCACCAAGCCAGGGCCAGAAGTGATTCATCTGCACAGCGCTAGGTGAAATTACCAGCTTGGTTCTGAGCCAGCTTGGAAATCCCTGCATTGTGCTCCACTGATCCAAAGAGATATGTCTGCCCTTCTCTAATGGGTGATCAAGCTGGTACCATTTATTATATTCATTAATATTGCCAAGTTGTGTACCCTCCTATGAGTCCCTCGACTCTGCTGCTTCCTAACTTTACCCAATTTAACTTGTTTGGCAGAAATTTTACTTGCCCATTATCTGTGCAGTTATTTATATCTTTCCCTGCAAGATTGCAGGCAATGCTTTTCAGTCATTTCCAAGAAAAAAAGCTAATGAGAAAATGCATTATCCTCTTCATGACAATCTTTTCTTCGGAATTCTCTCCTGAAACTGAGCATTTGGCAAAGACCAGAAATTTGTCTCAGGAGAAAAAGGAATAAATCATGGTTGTGCCTATATGAAAATTAGTCCAAATGTAGCCAAGTTAAAAGCCTTTGAATAATTGGTGTTTGTGCATATCTATGATAGGCTGCTTTGATTTTAGCAGCTGAATTCCCCAAAGAATCCTCACAGGATATGCTGGAGGTTTTCACAATTCCTATGCTTGAAGGAAGCATTGCCTGTACTACTAAGCAGAGAATAAGAGAGTGTGTTCAAGCCAAGGGTCATAGGTATGGTTTTCCTCTGTAATATTAGACTGCTTTGATTCAGATATACAGGATTGTCTTTCCTGTGCTGTTGGTGTCCCTACTGCTGGCACCCAAGCAGCCTGGGGAATAGAGCTGCCCTATCAGGAGATGTGGGAAAAGGGAGGGAAAGGAGACAAATCTGTCACAGAGTTGGTACAGAATGCAAGGGGATACAGAAGTGAAGAAAGGTACTAGGAAGAGATGAAATAGGAGAAAGACTTTATGGTGAGTGGTACAAAGGACACCTAATCACTTATGGTATTACCATGTTCATTTTATAAACATAGAACTGATACAAATACTTATCCCACATATAAAAGGTTTAAATCCTGGCATTTCTTAATGGTTGAAAAACATGGATTCAATAAAAATAATAAAAAAAATTAGTATCATTTTGTGTATGCAATTGTCCCAAATTCATCTAAAAATAACTAAACAAAAGAAAAGAGAATAAAGCATACACAGACATAACTTTCATTATTTGGTGCCTTCCTAAAACACATGCAGGTCATCAGCAGAGTCAAAAGCTTTCCTGCCAGCACACAGATTTTGCCACTGAGCTAATGGAGTGGCTGTTTGCATTAATAGATTGCTGTCCTCCTGGCGGGCACATGCTGAAGGGGGATGCAACACCCCATTCTGGCAGAGAGTTCCAGGCAGAGCAGCGACATTCAGGGGTCAAGATATCTGCTCAGATCTGTTCATGAGCTACCTGGCTCAGAAAGGGAGTGTACCAATGCAGCTCAGACACATCTACTACTACTCATAAGCTTGGGGCTTTTTCTCATTAAACCAATCCACAGAAGCCTGATCTTGCCTTTTCCTTGCCCTTGGCTCCTAGGCCAGCCATGTACTTGACTGAGTTCTCATGCCCCCTTCAATCTGCTTGCCCACCAAGTTTTCATCTCACTGGATGCACAGCCTCTGATTTCTAGACCAGACCTGTTGTTCTTCCTGTGCCATATCCAGCCTCCCTATTCCCAGTCTATTCACCATTCTTCATCCCCCAGCACCATATGTGCTCTCCACGAGGCCTCCCAACTCTATCCCCCTTGTCTTGATGTTGTAAATTACCTGTTTCCTTCACTCTGTCAGTTAGATCTGTCCTCCCTTCTGTCTCACCTTCTTATCTCAGCCCCACCAGATGTGTCCTACCCTCCCAACCCATGCAGTTTTATCTTTCTCCCACATGCCCAGGCCTTGTTCACTATCCCCAGTCATCACTCCTTTGTAGCAGGAACGGATTTTAATGTCCTGCCAAAAAGATGGTGATGCCATGCCTGACACAAAGGCTGAAATACCATTAGGGAATTTCAGAGCTTGGAAACTTTGAGCCTCCTAAAACTGCTTTAGCACAGTTTAAAAAAAAGGTTTCTAGAAAGTTCCTTTCTCCAAAGGAGTATCTTCAAAGCCAGTTCAATGCTACAAAAATTTGGTCTCTTGTTAAAAGACAATAAACAGAAATCATTGCAATGTGCAGTCACTGTTGCTAAATGACAGACATGGGACAGGGTTGGTCAACCCTAAAATCAACTAATGTCATCAAACGCACATTCACTAAAAGCAACTGCAAATAGAGTTGTAGAGTGTAAGATAAACTGTACTGAACTCAATATGAAAAACAAGCAACTAGTCTTTCAATTTAAATGCCCTTTGAATTTCCTAGGTCAAGGAGCTTGAAGCCCTGACATTAATGTAGGGCTGATCCATTCAGTGAACTGCAATAGTTATTTACTCAGTGTGATTCATGTAATTCATGTAATTTAGCTGACCACTCATCATTTAGCACTGTCATAAAACTGCAAATAACTGTATATAAAAATCATCAACAACAACAAAATAAACAAACAAAAAACCCAACAAAAGAACCCCTTCCATTCAAAGGCTGGATGTAAAACTGCAGCTGGAAAATTATAATCTTGCAACAAAAAAATCTTTTCACAAAAGAAAAAAAATGACTAAATATGCAATTTCTTACAAATGAGTCACTCAGATCCATTATTAATTGGACTAACTTTGGCTACTTAGTGGTTTTGATTGCTTTTGATATTGTTTATTTTATGATGTCTTAATTATTGTTGTTTATTTATTACAGTAATTGCATTTTAATTGTCTTTGGAGCAGCACCCTGACTGTCTTGGCAGGGAGTCACTAAATAAATAAAAGCATTATTATTATAAACATAATTGATGGTAATAGTTTTTCACTGTTATTGTTAGCAAAGCATAAAAAAAAAATATATATATATATATAGTCTGTAAGAGAGAAACAGTAATCAAAACCTCAAGGTTATATATGCAACTCTGCCACTGATTGTATCTGTGACTTTGAAAAGTCACTTAGACTCCCTCTTATCTCAATTTATTCATCTGTGAAAGGATTATCATAACACTGTCCAATCTCCCAGGATTAGCGTAAGAATTAGCTAATGTCTTTAAAGCATTTTGATCTCCTCAAATGAAAAGTGAAAAAAAGCTTTAGCCTTTAGATTATTAATGGTAGAACAGAAAAACTGGTATAATCTACTAAACTGGAAAGTTACTCTAGTATTAATATTTTTAATCGATAATTGGTGCATTATATTGTCCATACACTTAGAAAAGAAATCATTCTACTATTAGCTACTACTAATAAAGGCAAGAATGCATTCCAGAAAGAAAACAAAAATGGCTTCCAAAGTTTCCAATCTGAAAAAAAAAAGGGAAGCAGTGCTTTGTGATACATAAAATGTTTTTCCCTCCATATTTCTACATCCAGAGCCTTTTCTTTAAAACAGAAAAAAAAAGAAGACAGAAAGCCAACAATCCAAACCAAAACACAGAACACTTTTTCTTAGGATACCCAAAGACAAAAGTTGTTTATGTTAATTCACAGAAGCAGAATGCAAAAAAAAAAATAGAGGGCAAATGCTGCACACCATACTTCAGAGAACAAATTTAAGCTTTAAAATCAGAGCCACTCTCAAACTTATAGGAAAAGAAAACTTTGACAAGTTGTGTGAGAGAAGGAGATTTAAAGTTTTTATTGATTTTTTTTTAAGTTTAAGATATTTGGATTTCATTTAAACTAAGTAATATTGTTCTAGGCTCTGAATCACTATGCTAGGCTTTCACTGAATTAACTGGCTTGGGGTTTTTTTCAAGTAGCTTGTTAGAAACTTCTGCAATTTAGTGAAAAGAGCAGAAAGAAACACTTCAGACTACAGTAGCCTACTCACTTGCTGGGTTTCTAGCCTGAGGTGACCAATACTTTCTACATATTCCCACCCAAATTCTTATATGCCTTTTTACTGTTGTAATTAACAGACAGTTCTGTAGAAATGCAGTAAAATCCCAAACAAAAAGGTTTGCTTGACCTCACCAAAATTCATTTTTCTTCTTTCTACAGAGGGCTATACTCAAAGATGTGATTTGTCCATGAGGGGTTTTTTCGTCC
This sequence comes from Eulacestoma nigropectus, assembly GCA_013397775.1. NCBI lineage: Eukaryota > Metazoa > Chordata > Aves > Passeriformes > Eulacestoma > Eulacestoma nigropectus. Next base: position 2,452,660 of record VZTE01006298.1, on the reverse strand, counting down.
AGAAAATGCTGACCTGTCTTTCACAGCTGCATGGCTTGAGTTATCCTCCCCACAACGATCTGTGCCTTGCCATGCTTCACTCGCACACATCAATACTGATGCCTGTTGACAGTCAAATCCCTGTTCATACTCCTATTAATTAAAAATTTATACAGCTGATAATTTGTTAACACTGAGAATATTGCAGCTATTATTAATGATATTTGGCTTCCCATCCTTTTCTCCCACCAGTGCTATTTGCAATGTGATTGATGACTGCAACAGGACATCATCGACACACTTACCAAATGAAATTCTGTTTTTTAGTAGACTGTCTTACTTGTGAAAAAAAATTACCTAAAATCTGTAAAGAATAAATTCATACTTAGGCTGTGAACAAGAAATGAATACTTTACATATATAGCATCTCCAATGCAAAGATTTAATGTTATTTATGCTTCATGTTGGGACACCTGTGTTTGGCAGATATCACAATCACAATTGATTTTGTACAGCAAGCTTAGTCACTGTAAGATCATGACAAAATTTTTAGAGAGGGCTCAGGATATCTCAGGTGAGCCAGATAAGCCTTATATGCCAGATGTGTCAAGCCCTAGGTATCAGTCAGGGTAAATCAAAACTGCAGTAGCAAAGTATCTCTGCAAGTCAGACCCCAGATTATTTGAGCTGAGCGTTCAAAAACCCAGGGACCCAAAATCGATGACAGTGTTCAGCAACTTGCCTGTGGTAATGGAGCAAAACCCTGGCAGAGCTAGGACTGTATCCCAGTCCCCTGTTGCTTGAATTGCTGCTGTAGCTACTGTGACATCTTCTCTCCTAAGAAAAGCCATGCTTAATGTGTCAAGTTTCTCCACCAAATCCAGTGTCAGAGCACTCTGCACACACAGGCAGAGGGCTCTCACCTCACCTGATCCCTGAATTTGACTCCTGTTAATTTTCAACAGCTTAAATGTGTTAGGATTCAGGGCCAGCCAAAGGGTTGTGCTACATGCAGCTGCCCAGAGTCCCATGATCACCTTGGTTTCAGTCTGTCAGCTTCGGTTCTGGACAGCATCCATGGACCTCTGGCTCACCTCTCATTGCAAGACGAATTGAAAAACTCAGTTCTCCAAGATCCTACAATCACAGCACCCACATCAGTTTTCTTAATGTTTTCATGATGCGAGTACACTTATTTTCCAGTCACAGTCTGTAACCACATTTTGATATCTACGAGCTGCTGAAACTTCACACCCTCAAAATATGGGCCTCCCAGTCAACCCCTTCACCAAACCCTCCTTGCATCTCAGTTGCTTACCTAAGTCTGCCCAGGTCTCTTTTCAGTCTATAGACACCCAAAGAGTTTTGCAGGGCAAGCTAAAGTATAAATTTGCAGTACATCGACCTTCTTTCTCCACATTCTTAAACTTATGATTAATTCATTGTGTTTTATACTTTCTCTTCTTTCACAGAAGGATGAAATACCTCAGGTTACTTTACAATTACCATGGCACAAGGGTATACATGCAAAAATGTTACCATGGAGCTGCTGAAACACTGCAAATTCACAGCTTCACTTCCTCTGTAGAAACCTATTTGGGTGTCCCTACCCACAGCTTATTTGCACAAGTTCTCAGAGAGACCTGAGTCTGGCACCGAGAGAATCAAACCTCCCTGCTTATTATGGTGAATGGGAGTTGCATATGTTGGAGTCTGTGGGGCTCTTCTTGTCTGTGAATAGCTGCCATTAACATTTATGGGGGGTATGCATATTGAGGAAAGAAGAGAATGGGCACTTACTGAGAGGGGAGCAGACTCCAGCAATTCTATTCTTATCACATTGTGTACTTTAGTCTTCACTAATCTCAGCAAAGTATCCTCATGCAAGTCTTCTGAAGTTTTTTTTCTTTTTATCTCCATGGAAATTGTATTTTTTTTTAATAAGAAAGGTGACGAACAGTTAGCTTATGCTCCAGTAAATCCACAGAGTGAAATAATCTCATTTAAATATCTATTCAACTCTCAAAACAAATATCAAAGTTCAGACTTTGCAGATACATTCTTTGCCAGAATAAGTAGGAAACTCTCCTTTTTACCTATTCAGGCTACTTCAGGGTCTGCCTATTCCCTCATATATACACCTGTGTTCTCTTGTAAACATTTTAACCTGTCAAACGAAGGTCTCTTCCTTTGTCATAGGGCCAAGAGACTTTCACAATATAAGCAGTTTCTCAAAACCTCCACAGCACTGCAGCCAACAGCAGAGTTTCACCACAGGGAGGATAAGCACAGGCTAGGCAGTGACAGGATTTTTACTCTTGCCTGCTCTGAGCAAGATTAAAATGCCAGCAGCTAGTCCCAGTTAGCCCCTCTAACTGTTGTTATCACCAAGAGAGGTGAATCAGTGCTGTGCAAACGCTGGGAAATCTAATGAAAAATGTTAGTGCCAGCAGAAGCACAGAGGCTTAACTGAAGTGCTGATAGAGAATACTTTGGACAGCAAAAACTGATAGTTGCGTACAGAGAGAAAAAGCCTTCAGAGCTTGCCTTTTCTTCTTCAAAAGCATGCATGAAAATTTTCATTTAGCTAAGACTTAAATTAAGGTTTTGATTTTTAAAAGTTTTACAGTTCTCTCTAGTCTGCAACCAAGGAACACTGGTGTGACTACATCAATATCAAATGAAAAAGCAAATAGTTTCTTCTCTCTACTTCACACTCACAATGATGAAAAAAACCCTGCCTGAACTAGAACAGACTTCTCCCCCTTTAATTCAGAAATCCCATGTTCCTTTCCTATAATACCAACTATCAAATGGAAAAACATTTAGTGTCTCCTGAGATTTAGCTGACATTTGAATTCTTACAAACTTGGGAAATGTGTAAATGTGCAACATTACTGTCTGCTAGAAATCAGTCAGCTTCCTATGAGGTTACACCAGAAGATCTCAGCACCACAGAACAAGGAGTGATTGATGTAGGACAAAGGACAAGCTTGGACTTCAGACACTCTTCTTGCATATTCTTCCCCCAAAATAAGTTACTGAAAATGAGGTCCAGGAGCTTACTGAAAGCAACAGAGATTAAACCTGGCAGGACAATACCAGTTTCTCATTTGTCTGGCCCCTTGGAAGAAGCCTTCAGGAGAAGATGCAGGAGAGCATTCCCTGCCAAAGAACAGCCCCATAGAGATCATTTTGAGCAATGAATTGCAACTCAAACACACACAGTTTGGTTAGGTGTCTTATTTAATGAGAAGACATCCGAGCACACAGAAATGCTTGTGATGATGCAGGTGTTGCAAGGTATTGTGGATTAAGTTAACTACACTCGTGCTATTGGGTCATTAAATCTTATTCATTCTTCAGAGCTCCTTTCTGCCTACCAGTCAGTGCTATGGAAATGAGAATGAAAAGCTCTTATGGCACAGCACTACCCTGCTCAGCAGAACAGGTGATGATGCCTAAAGCTATGACTGAGCAAAACAGAACTAAGTTTTGGAAGGAACATTTGGTGCAGTCTCCTCATTAGCAATATTTAGTCTCTTGACAGAGTTGAATGATAAATATATTTTCCTTTATTTTAGAATGTTAAGTATATCACAAACCACAGCACTTTAGTTTTATAGGTGAAAACCCATAACTGCTAGTTCCCTGACCTGCTGTTCCCTCTAGATGAAGAAAAGTCCAAACGAGTCTTTGTGTCCAGGTAATAGTAATATTGCAACCAATTAGGGACATAAAAAACTTGATCAAGCAACTTGCTCTAGCCTGTGATAAACAATGATTTTTTGTCACCATAAGTGCTCCCCATTGTCCTGGTGCTTTGCCTGTTTCTCTTTTTATGAGTGCTGTCAATGGCCGCTGTATTGCAAACCAACCAGGTGCCTATGCCAAATGACACCACCTTTCTTCCACGTGTCTCATTTCCCTTCAAAATACAGGCTTTTTCCCCAACCTACCACAGTACTGATAGATGCTTTTCTTTATGAAGTTCCCACAAGGATTGTAGGTTACTGCATCTTCCCCCTTCTGGACTATGCAGTTTAGCATGCAGAGCAGTGCAAAACTGGCACATCACTGTAACTGAGAACAGCTCCAGGACCATTTTTTCAGCAACCAAGGCCTTAACCAGTAAGTGGCAAATAGAAGTTGCCATGCAGAAGGAACTGTAATTAGACCCAAAACAGACTGGTAACACTGACAGAGACAGATGACCTTGAGATGGATAGGTGATCAATAGATAGATAGTCTGGTTCTTTTGTTTTTAAATCATTATTGATAGTACATCTTAAATTAATCCATCATTCTGTAAATCTTCAACTCTTTTAGAACAAAAGCATTCTGGAAGTTTAATTTATCTTTTTTTTTTTT
>VZTE01006298.1:2424229-2446880 GCA_013397775.1 Eulacestoma nigropectus | reverse complement strand
AAAAAAAAAAAAAAAGGCATAGAGATTTTCAGACCAAATTTTAACTCCCCAAAGGCACCATGATAGTTCAAAGAAATTTCGTAAAATTTGTAATAGAAAGCAGGGGAAGAAAGGCAAGTTACTGGTGCATTGCAATTATCCTGGCTAACTTCCCTCACCATAATGTTTCTTCATCAAGACCTAGATGCTGCTGCAGAACTTTCTCGATGCAGAAGGACCCAGGTCCATGTGCCATGTAGCCCTCAGGCCGACACCAACAAGAGAAAGACATCTCTTATGGTCCCTGTCCCAAAGAAAAGGGGCTCAAACATTCCTGGGCAGAGAAGATGTCACCCTTATCAAAACTCTCTGCTTTAAAACAAGCACTTCCTTGTCTTGGAACTCAACAAACTCAGAGAGGGGATGAGATGACTGGCTGTCGAAAAAACAAAGCTTAAATGCATAAGAGCTGTTTCTCTACACCTGAATCTCTTATTCCCAAATGCAGAAACTTGGACTTAAAAAGTAAATTACTGAGTCAGAGGAATTAATGTCTCACTTTCAGGTTAAAGCTAATAAGGGGAAAAACCAAAGAAATGAACACTTTGTGGAACAACGTTATGAAACAAATGAGGAACAGGTAATGTTAGAATTGTGGTTGGGAGCAGTAGCAAGCATAAGACATCGCAAGCTTGAAGCCCTTGAAATAGATGTTGCAATTAATGCCACTGAGGGGGAAGCAGGAAAGCATCTGTAAGCTTCTGCAAGGTGATTAATCTAGGATAACTATTACTAACATACTTAAGTGAATGTCTTTATAAGAATTGCTCAGAAGAGATGGAATATGTGGTAAACTAGAAAGGAAAGACACATTCCTGTACAAAAATGCTCTAAGAGTGTTGGAAAGCAAATACACACTATTCATGGCACTAGCCACATGTTTTTACAAGCCATGAAATGCCTCATGAAATACCTAAGTACTCTATTCAAGCTGTGTGATAGCCACTAGCAGTTTCCAGTGTTCAGCTCTGTCAAAATCCACTGCTAAACAAATTCTGCTCTTCGTGCTGTTGTTGGGTAAATAAGCAAGAGGATTCCAGCTGAGATTAAGGTACAGGATACAGATGTTTTGTATGGTGTGAGACTTCAGCCAGAATACTGTCCTGTTCAAAAGTCCACACTACAGGGGGATGACAACAAATTGACAAAGGCTATGAGAAGAGCTGCTTGGATGTTTATGTTCACTGAAACACATGCCCCATGGTGCCTTATGACAAGGGGATGCGGGTATGTGTTGATCAAAAGCAGGGGAGAACTACCTCGAGTTCTCTTTATAAATGTCTCTTCATTATCTAAACTTAGCAAACAAAAGCAGAAGGAAAGTCAAAGTATGAAACTAGTCAAAGTGTCAGAACTAGACAAAATTCAAGCCAGCCATAAGGCAGACATTTTTAACTGTAAGGATAATTAACTACCAGAGTGTTAGAAATATATATTACGGAGCAGAATCTCCATCACTGGAAGTGTTTCAGAGTAAGGGTGGGATGTCTTTATTTTCTGACAAGCTCGGATGATAAGTTAATTAGGAAATTCCTGTGGCCTGCATAATTACTGAGGTTAGAAGTGGCTCACAATAGTGTTTTCTTGTGGCTGTGCATTTTGCATGCTGAATGCAAGAAAAAACTCCTCCTGTAAAAGTCCTCACTGTATTGCTGAATGCCATCTGTAACTCTGGGTTTATTTTCCTTTCATCCATTGTTTTCCTTTCATCTGCTGAGCATGTCCTAAAGACTGCCAGTGGTTAGCCTTTATATGGTGCTTAACAGCACCATTCCCATCATGTCCTAATTATCAGAGCTTTAGGAAATATGAAGGAGATCAGTCATTCCTACCAGCATATAGAAGCTTTGAACAGAAGAGTACTCATACCTGTACATTATTCTCATTTTAGCTCTTGTGCTGGATCGAAGTATAAAGAAACACTCTAAATCACTCTGCATCTTTGGTGCTGTGGTATCAGTGAGTATCTTTGGGATCACAAATCGCTGCTTGGTCAGGGAGAAATTAAATCAAACATTAGCTCAAACATTTATGGGTCTATATGGGCCAAATAGAGCCATAGTCAGTCCTGACAAGAAAACCTTGTAGACACAAGGAGACTTACACATTCCACTAGCAGAAAAAAAAGCTTTTCACTTTGGGGGCTCATTTCAAACTCTGAGAAGAGATTATCTTCTGACATATCACTAGTTAACTGAAATTGCAAATGATGCAGCAATGAAGATAATTTCAAAACCAAATTTCAAGAACAGCATTGTGACTATCTCGTATTTGGGAGTTGAATCTCCCAGGCAGTTAGGGAAGCTAAGCGCCTGATGGTTGTGGCCTTTGTGACTTTCAGCATTGATAAATGAGGGATTATTGAAATAAATAATTTTGCATCCCTGACAACTGTAGTATTCTAAGATATTGCAAATGCTTATATGACAGAAATATAGCATAGTCTCCAGTAGCAGAAAAAATAATCTTCATAAAGGCTAATAAAAATTTGGCATCTGTATGTGAAACATTTAAATTTATACCAAGATCATGCCAAAACAGTATGAACAGAAAACCCTGAATCAAATGAGGTCATAGCTTAGAAAGCATGCTAGAAAATTAATAAATTACATTTCATTTTGCCTTAACCAAAAATTATAGAAAGCATAGAAAAGCAGATACATAAACTCATAGTACATAGACTAAAACAAAAACCTGTGTTCAGCTTCGGTTGTCTGTCAAGGCTATCCATATAAAAAGCCTGGAAAGAACACCTGAGAGCATGACTGCATTTCACAGAAATAGACCTAAACTGTGAGAAAAATGGTAAGTCCCAAAGCAGCAATGGCTTTCCAGTGGAGTTTTATTTAAACTCTAACTAAATAACCCACAAGCTCTCCGATGAATGAGGCCAAAAGAGCAGTATCTCACCTCTGACCAAGCAAGAGGTAACAATAGGTGTTACTCACGCTAAGGAAAAGATCCTGCTGACTCTGCATGCTGGAAGCCCATTTCATTGATAAATTATGACATGATCATTCTTGCCAGAGCCTTAGTTGTCGGTTGGAAGAAGTTACGACTCAAATTATTCACGTAAATCAGGTCAGATTCATTTCATGTGAGGTTTGGACAGACCACCCCATTTGGACCCACCACAGGCCATTCATTGAAACAAGTACAATTTCAGAGCACTCACAAGAGCCTTTGGGAGCCTTTTTGCTAGATTCTTTCCTTAGATTTGGCTGGGATGTTCCCATAATTTCTTAATGGCATACAGTTTGGTAACCCGTGTTGATTAGAGTGGATTAGGCTGCTTCACACCCGCTCCTCCTGCCTGTGTGCTTCCTTGCCTCGTTACAAAGGCAGGACCACTTCATCCCAACTGGCTGAGTCAGCACTGGTACCACTAAAGTGAGCAGCTGTGGGAATTGGAGAGTGCAATGTAGAGTTAAAACTGACCATATAAAATGACAGCAGCAACAGACTGCTTATTTGGACCCAGCATAGACTCAATTCTTGAGCTCAGAAAGCTCAGTGCCCAAGCTGTTGAACAGTTTGGCTTCCTGCCTGGATATGGGATTAAAAACAACAAGACTTTGGTGGGATTTCTAATAGCTGTTTTGACTGCCAGGTGAATTTATATATCTAGGAATTACAATTTCTGGAAATTTAAAACAAATGCTTCAGTTATCATACCAATCACAGATAAATGAGCTCTATCTCCATAAAATTTCATAAAATCCTACTTCAGTGAAATTGTTGCCCAGACAGATCACATATTCAAGCAACTCCATTGCTATGCTCCACAAACCACACAAACCAAAGCAGCTTTTTCTATTATAGTGTGGTGCTGTTTTCAAATCTATTTTCCAAAGTGCTACTGCTGTGTGGATATTCATCTCTCCAAGAGCTTGTTCTTAGCATGACTTTTGAACTCATTAGCCAAATTTAGACAAGCCGAACAAAAGGGCAGAGACTGTAACAGTCTTAAATTCCTGTGAGTTTGATGAAAAGAGATGACAGGGTAAGATGATCCTACTACTGAATGGATCACTGAAAGGCTGTGACCTAACCATAAGACACAATTCTCCAACCTCAAATCACCTACTCCTAAGAAAGAAGGCTTGCCTCCCATGCTCATGGGCTACCTTCCTTCTAGAAGAGGGAAATGTCCATATATCTATTTTAAAGAGACTGTACCTACCAGCTGAGAACAGTAGCTAAGACTCCCAGATCTGAGGTAGCATTATGATGCCTTTGTAACTAGTTCAAAACATAGCCTTCTGAACTACTTTTAATAAAACAAAAAAATCCTAGAAAGCAAAAGCTTTGGAATTTTGTAGATGCCAAACATGGTGAGTGTTGGGCCCTGACATTGCTCACTGCACGACAAGGACTTGGTCCATTGAAGTCCTTCCCACTGGCATTAGCAGATCTCCAGGTATGGCTTGACACTGCAGCTTCACCCATGGCTTCAGCACAATGTGGAGATACTTAATTGAGTTTCCACCCAGTTAGTGAGTACCAGGCACAATAAACTTAACACAGCAACATGGAGGTCAGTGTAGGTTATTCATCCACGCTGAATTGACTCCAACCCACACTAGTCCTTTCATGATAATTTGGCAGATGTAGTCAGTGCAGCAGAATCAGTAGACTAGAAGCACCGAATAAAGTCTGAACATAAACCCACATGCTTTCATTCTCTCTCTCATCTATTATCTCTAATCCCAGAGCCTGGCAATACTGAGATGCATGACTGCAGCACACATACCCCCACGTGGACCTACCTGCACATAATGAGCTAGGACAACCTAGACTGGCTTCAGCAAAGCATGCTTCCCACCTACTCTGGGACTGGAATACTCAGTTCACCTCAGGTGGCAACACTCTGTATTAAACATACCTTCAAACACTCAAAATCTGTACACCTGTAGCAGCATTGCAGACACACCAGTGACACATTCTAACCTCCAGTGTCACTGCCAGACTACCCACTGCATCCTTCTATCTCGGTCACTTGTTCTTTTTCATTTTCCCTTTCAACTGCTAACTGATTCTGCATTTGAAATCACTAGGACCAATGGGAATCCAAGCACTGTATGAACATATTTCATCTTTTCTCCTTTCTAATGCATAATATTTTGGTACCCAAAATCTGCTTGTTTTGGAGTACTTGAACACATAATGTAGGGAAAAATGGAAAGGAAATTGCTCCTTGTCTGAAAGTCCAGCAGTTTGTGAATCACTACAAACTGACAGACATATATTGAAGCAGCACAGTTTGCACGGAATAATTTCACAGAATCACAGAATGGGTCAAGTTGGAAGGGACCACAGCAGGTCATCTGGTCCAACCTCTCTGCTCAAGCAGGGTCATCCTATAGCACATGGCACAGGATTGTGTCCAGATGTTTCTTGAATATCTCCAGTGAGGGAGACACCAAAACATCTCTGGGCAATCTGTTCAGTGCTCAGTCACTCGCACAGTAAAGAAGGTCTTCCTCATGTTCAGGTGAAACTTCCTGTGCTCCAGCTTCTGCCCATTGACTCTTTGCCTATTGCTTGGCACCACCGAGAAGAGCCTGGACACTCTCCTTTAGATACTGATAAACATTGATGAGACTTCTTCTTAGTTGTATCTTCTCAAGACTGAACAGGCTCAGCTCTTTCAGCCTTCCCCTCTAAGAGAGATGCTGCACTCCCTTAATCAGCTTTGTCACCCTCCTCTGGGCCCACTCCAGGAGGTCCCTGTGTCTCTTGTACTGAGGAGCCCAGAACTGCACACAGCTCTCCAGATGTGGCCTCACCAGGGCTGAGCAGAGGGGCAGGATCACCTCTCTCGACCTGCTGGCAGTGCTCTTGCTAATGCACCCCAGGATACCTTTGGCCTTCTTGGCCACAAGGACACACTGCTGGCTCATGGACAGCTTGCTGTCCACCAGGACCCCCAGGTCCTTCTCTGCAGAGCTGCTTTCCAGCAGGTCAGTCCCCAACCTGTCCTGGTGCTTGGGGTTATTCTTCCCCAGGTGCAGAACCCTGCCTTTGCTGAATTTCAGAAGGTTCCACTCTGCCCATCTCCATCTCTCCAACCTGTCGAGGTCCTTCTAAAGGCCTGCACAACACTCTGGGGTATCAGCCACTCCTCCCAGCTTTGTGTCATCAGTGAACTTGCTTATCTGGCAGCAGTTTCTCTCATTAGAGGAGTGCTTGCAAACCTGTATCACACCTATGCAATTTCCTTCAATTTTTTATCTTTTCTTCTGATTGTGTCCATACTACTGTAGTTTATGGAAGAGTTTGTTTTAAATACCTCTAGTGTGAAAAAAGGGGAGGGACTCCATATGAGCAAGACATTTCAGGGTGCTCTACCTACCTCTTTAACTGAAGAACTCCCTCTAAAATCAAAATATTCTGTAGACTTTAAACCTAATTTTGATTAGAACATAATTCAAGACAAACAATTCTAAAATATAGGAAATTTGGTATAAATTTGAACCTGTCAAGGGGCAGTTCCCAAATAAATAGTTCCATGGCAGTAGTGTTGCACACCTTCAGTGAGTCCCACTTCAGAGCAGAGCATGAACTTTTTCTGATGAAGTTACAGTGAACTGAGAAAATTCATAATACCTCTAAAGTGCTCAGATATTATGATGATATTGCCCATGCAAATAATTAAATAGATAGATTAATTTTCTTTTTCACAATTGAGATCCCTGTTTAGCTCACAATTCTTTTTACTTCAGTCAATAACTTTTAAACCACTTCACTTTTACTAGTCTCTTAGCCTTAAAATTTCCAATTAAATTTATGGTTGGAAATTATAGAGCTGCATAAAAAAAAAAAAAAGATTGTATTTTTCAGCTCACTCTACGGCATAATTCAACTGGCAGCCTACAGCCTGATTCCTTGGAGATCCTTGGACAGGGGAACAGGGGAAGCGTTTCTCTGTTTCCTGTGAATAGGCAAAAGCAGAAAGATAATGGCATGTGCTGGAGTACTTTGCACTGCACTCTTTGGGCAGACGCCACTCCTGCCACAGAGGCATTACTCGTTCGTTTTCCTACTGTGGAGCAGCTGGAAAGGGACCTGGGTAACCTTGTTGCCAACTCCACCGCTCTGCAGAAGTATGTAAAAATGCATATTCTCAAGCTGTTTAAATGTGCAACTTCACCCTTTGTTCATACACCTCAACTACTGGTGATGGCCTGAACTGGAACTAGTAATGGCCCATGGAACCGGAGAAGTCTTGACATTCGTTTAAACTTTGTTGCAAGATCAAAATGCCCTTGATATGCATGCGGTGGCAGGGCAGGAGTGAAAACACAGAGTTGTCCTGGCAAACGACAGAAACATTTCTTAGGTGATCGTCTTTCAGGGGCATTGTTTTGGAATAGGTTACCTTGCATAACTGTGGACTGTTCGTGCCTGGTTAAATAGGAGAATAACCAAATCAAACAATCACAGAATGATAGAATGGTTGAGGCTGGAAGAGACCTCTGGAGGTCATCTGGTCCAAGTCTCCTGCTTAAGCAGGAGCATCTAGAGACAGATGTCCAGGGCCAGGCCCACAGTACTCCTGGTGTGGTCTCACAAACACCGAATAAAGAGGAAGGATCACATCCCTCTACACGCTGGCAATACTTTGCTGACTGTAGCCCAGGATAACATTAGCCTTCTTAGCTACTAGGGCATGTTGCTGGATCATGTTCAACTTGGTCTTCAGCAGAACCTCCAGCTCTTTTTCTGCAGAGCTGCCTGCCAGCTGGGTGGCACCCAGCGTATATTGGTGCATGGGGTTTTTCCTCCCCAGGTCCAGGATTTTAAACTCGCCCTTGTTGAACTCCATGAGATTTCTGTCAGCCCATTTTTCCAGCCTGTCAAGGTCCCTCTGGCTGGCAGCATGACCCCCTGACCTATCAGTCACTCTTGCACTCACTCATACTAATGTCAGAAAAACACATTGGTACACTTGAACTTTGTTTTAATTCGTAGGTGGAGATAAAAAAAAGCAAAGCGAAACACTGTACAGGTAGACTCTCAGGAGCATATTGTGGGGCAGAGTCAAAAATAAGATTGGTGATAACTGATGCAAGTGATAATCTTTCAAAGTATAATAGAAACTGCTAATACAAGAAGTAGGGTGACTATTTTACAAAGCAAGTTAGGGTCTGGGTCATGTTTTGTTTGTTTGGGTTTTTTGTTTTTAGATTTAAGGATATCTATATAATATCAGTAGGAATTAATGGATAGATAGCAGAGAGATGGATTTTCACCTTATTAGAGAGTCTGTTCCAGAGAATGCACATATTTCTGCAAACAGAATGTGGTAAGGTAATATGGAAAGATGGAAAGACAGAAAGAAAAGGATTGCAAAGCCAATAACATAAAAAAGTGCCTTGCAGCCCAAGAACACCTTGGTGACAGCAATAGATCATGGGCATGGATAGATAGCAATGTACATAGTAACAGGGGATAAAGCACTGAGAAGGAAAGAAAAAGGACGTTTTTCTACTTCCCAACTTTCTAGTCATCCAAATAAACAATTAGAAAACATCACATTTGTGTTTCTCAGCTTTTGCCTTCTCCACACCATATCTTTCATCCCACTACTTGGATGACTCAGTGTTTGAAAATGAAGTCTAAAAACTCAATGAGTTTCTCCGATTAAAGGACCATGAGGATCCAAGTTCAAAGCTTCATGAGAACAAAATAAACGGAGTCACTGTGTGAGGCAACTGCCATCATGCTGGGCTTATGATTCTGGCAGCTACTCTCAACATTAAGGAGCAGGAAACAGGATGACAGAGGCCTTTCTCTACATACCAGATAGATACTTTGAGCGTTTTGTTAACATTCAGAAGAGTTTCTCTGTGGTCTCAGAGGAGAGAACAAACAAGAATAATATTATTTCTGTTGCAACTACATCAGTTGATGATGATGACAGGGAAACAGGAAAGGAAGAGTGACCTTGCCTCCTCTGCCTTCTGCTCATCAGCAGTACAAAGGCCTGGAAAGGCAGAGGGAAGTATAACATGAGAAAGTCATAACTACAGTCAGATCTAAACAAAAAAAGAGGTATCTTTTTAGCCTGTGTCCCATCCGGCAAAATTTATTAAGTACTACTCATATACACTGTATCTGAATTGTAGTATGCTAAAACACATCAGCAAATATGAGTACATTTGTTATTCCAATTAGTTTCTGTGCCTCCCCTGGAAGATATTAATATGAGATCTAATAAAAAAATGGGATAAACAATTCTTTTGTTGAAAGGATGATGAACAAGACTGGTACAAAGTTGATTAAAATAAGTAGAAATTGCTGCCTTCTAATCTGGGATTTTGGCTAATTCAGTGGGACACTTGAACACCCATTTTACAATCTTTTTAGCCCCAAGCAGGAGACATGAGAGAGAAAATCCCCAGCAGGGGGTAATGTAATGTGACCTCATTGTGTTCCTACAGAGATGATAACAGAAGGTTTTGATCATGATAGGACACCCTGCAAATGTACCAGTTAGCTAGGATTTGCTAAAAATTTTATGTGTGTGGCTTTTTTTGTTACAGAAGTGCCAATATTATGTGGAGTTGTTATTGCAATACTAGTGCGAGAATCATATATTTACCTGATCCCTATAATATAAGAACCAGTCACAAAACAAAAGGGAGAAAAATCCCCACCTGGATTCCTGGCATTGATTTTAAAGGAAGAAATAAGAGTTTACCACCCAAATGCCACTGAAAAGTACAAGCAGTTTGGCATCCAAGTCTAAATCTGACTAGGCTAAATGTTTACGAGCAGTTACATGCTCTTTTAATTGAAGAGAAACTGGAAGAGTCACAGATGAGCCTGAATCACAAATTAAATACCATAGGGCTAATTTGCTCCATCTAGAGCTTTTGTTTTACTGTAAACAAACATCTTTTAGCCTGCTCTGTCTATTTTAAGATGAAGACTGTACAGTGAAAAGTGGCTGTTCCTAAGATACTTATACCTCTGGGAGCCGTGCTGCAAAATACACACCATGTTCTTCAACTCTGACATGGGGAGATTGCCAGAGAGCTCAAACAGAGTGATTGGGTCAGCGCAGTTACCCGCTCTGCCTCTCACTTCACGCTGCAGCCTTACCCTCCCTGATGAGCCACAGCAACTGTTTATCTGACTGCTCTGTAAACCAGATCACTCAAACGCTTGGGGTTAAAACTAACCCTGAGAAGTTACAGGAAAATAACTTCAGTGACCTAGCTCACTGGTTCAGCTCTCATCGAGCTGTGTCAGCAGAGCTGGGGGAGTTGGGACGGTGAACTGCAATGCAGTCTTCAGCATTTCCCAAGCATCCTTCCCAAACGTAACATGTAATTACACCCTCCTCAGCCTCTGCAGCCCTAGGAGCTGGATGCTTCTTACCAAAAATCCCAAAAATAATAAGGCTATGCTTCGGCAATATAGTACATTTGGCTTCAGAGTTCATCACAGATCATGGATGTAATGTATTAATTCACTTTGCTAGTGGTGACAGGTGAATTTTTACCAGTTGGCTGTATCAGCAGTTGCCTGTTGCCCTATAGCCAGCATGCAGCCACTGCACCAACACATCATCATTCATTACTGCGAATCTGTGCTCTGTTCAATGACCAAAGAAAAAGCAACTGTGAGCCTGTTCTTGATCCAGGCCAGATGCCTGTTTTGCAGCAACCTAGCCCACAGATCCACTGCTTGGGAGTGCGGAATTACAGGCTGGGCAGGGCTGGTGTGAAGGCAGCCTCATTCCCACCCTGTGCCTTGCACCTGGCTTGCCTTAGCTCTGTGCCAGCAGGATGGGCCCACAGGAGGAAGCTCAGCAGCTCTCCAATATCGCGTCAGCTCGGCCGCAGGAGCCCTCAGTACTGCTGTGGCAATAGACACATTGTCGTGCAAGCTTGGGAAATTATTTTCATCCAGCTCTAACAGTGTTTTCCTTTAAAAATCTGCCTGCTGTGTAAGAGACTGAAAGCAGTGATGGATTGCGTTCTACCTGGCAGCTGACACGGTCGGTGAAGGCCAACTGGAAAGGCCTTCTTGAGGAGGGAGAGCTGATGTGCCATTCCAAAAGCTGTACTGGAAGGGGAACTTTTCCATAAAAGGTAATGCCGCAGCTCGGAGATTTTGCAGGGAGATGTTGCAATGTGTCTAGGGCAGCTTCTGCAACAATCAGTTCCCAGTTCCAAACCAATCCTGGTAACAAGCACGGCTTAATTTCAGATGACTGGTTCAGAAGTAACAGGACAAACCCTCTCCAAAGCCCTTTGGTCGTCTTATGACACAAATACACTTTGGTGAGATTACTTTGCGCTTTCAGAAGCAGTATTCACCTCCTTAACGGATATGTAGCCTTTGTGGATGTCACTTTTCATTTCAAGATTTTGGATCCCTGAATAGAGCTCACCTGTCTTTTCACTATAATATTTCTGATTTTTTTTTTCCTGGTGATTATGCCCCTACTCCTTGCAGATTTCAGAGAGGAGAAATGTCTATCCAGGTTTTCTCTTGCAAACTACCCAAGAAAAGAAATGGAAGTATCTTGTAGATCCCAAACCAAGCCAGCATAAGCTAGTGAGTACAAAGGATGGAAAGCACCGTAATATTCTGGAGATGAAATGCAAGGGTAAGAAAGGATTCTGTGTGTGTTCTTGCCTCCTTATGTGCATTAGATTCATTGCAGCCTTTAATTGCTGATGCGGGTGGAGAAAATAGAAGGGTTGAAGAAGAGAGACAAGGAAAAAAATGATGGAAACCTGACCAGTGACAGGAGCTGATTACTGTTGGCAGACTGTATAGGTTTCAAATTCATGCTGTGACTTAGGAAATAAGTCCTGGCTGGGATGCATTTTACTGGAATATCCCTAAGGAATATCTATCAGTGATTCATCTAAGCAGCCACTGGATATCATTACCACTCTACCAAAAATGAGGATAAAATAACAATCGGGAAGAAATGAAAGAAACAAGTGCCCCAGATTTTCTCTCCAGCTGTAGCAAAAAGATCACAAGGGTGGGTAAAGAAAGGAGGGGGGAAGGAGGAAAGGGCTGAACTTTTCATCTGCATGTCCTCAGTTTGCCTTTAAGCTGTGCACATCTAGTTTACTCTTGTCAGAAGCTACCACCACTGTACTTTGTAGCTCTCAAAGAAAGAGATAATTGCCTTTTTTACCAGTCACATGCTTACTAATACAGAACTTTATTTCTTTTTCCCCAGCTCTACACAGTAGGATCTCCATCATTCAAAATAGCATAAGCTTCTCTAGAGATGTTAATGCACCATCCAGAGCAAATACAATGCACAGGCTTTGACAGGTTCACATTTTGAAGTCCCTTTTGAACTCACAGTTTCTCTCTTTTTTGTCAGATGTACAGTGGCCAATTATAAATTAGGGCTCGTTCCTAAGGCCCCATCCCAACAGCTCCTATGGGTTATGTTCCTACTGGGTGTGTGTTACATTAGGCTGATTTTATGTCTGCAAATAGTTGTTGGGCATTTTCCCTGCTGTGGTGTTTACCTAATAACTAATCATGTAGGAGAAAATAAAAGGGGAAATTAATTCTAGGAAGAAAGAGCCTTATAAACTCTTTTTTTTTTCTTTTTTTTCTTTTTTTTCCTTTTTTTCTTTTTTTTTGTCAAGGACATGCCAAGAAACCTATTTTTATCCATAGCATCAGATACTCAGCTGGACCTCTAACAAGAGTTCACTAATTTACATCAGATGCCCCATAGGGTCTATTTGATTTGCAAGTTTAAGTAGAAGATTGTTACTGAAATCACTGTTCTTATATATAAATATATAGCTGATCCAAAGAGAATGTAAATCTCTACCACAAACCAAATTCACCCTAGATTCTCTGAAACTTGCAGGAATTAACTGCAAGAATTACATTTTGGAGCTTTTAAAACAAGAGATAATTGCCTCTTTTTTCTGTCATGGGTTTACTAATACAGAACTCTAGTTTTTCCCAATCTTCCACAGTGGGACTTCCATAAGTCAAAGTAATGTAAACTGTGTGAGAGATGCTAATGTTAAGCACTACAAAAATATTCAAATAGGCTATACAGTATTTCAAGTGTGAAACAAAGCCTGTGGGTTCAGGAAATATTTCCTCACCCAATTCAAGGAGAACATGTAAACAGGATTTTTTAACTCTTCATAGTCTGCAGTGGAGCTTTACTGTAGTGCTAATCCCCATAGTACCTCGAGCCCTGATTCAACAAAGATGTAAGGTGAACACTCCAGGCTTGGGTGGACTACTCAGGTGCCCAAAGTTTAGTCTGTTTCTATTAACTTGCAGAGCTACAACCTAGATCAATAAACTAGGATTTCCAACAGGAATCCCAAAGCAGCTACTGTCATCCCCTGCATTACCAGGGGTCCTTGCTAGTATACTTATTTTCATTCAACTATGACATGGTCTTTTCCTACAGAACTCCACCTGCATCACTCTAATTCATGCTAAAATGTTTCCTACCCTAATAGAAGGCCAGCTGAATAAAAGGAGATCTATATTAGAAATATAGATCTATATTATATCTATATTTCTATCTAAATAGAAAGAGGATCTAGTAGAGGATGCTTAGCTTTTTCCTTTTCAGTATAGTACCTATTAATGAGATCTAGGTGTATCCCACAGCATTGCAGTTCCTGAAATAGCTACAGGAAAAGGAGACAGTGAAATGCAGAAGGCAGTGTGTTAATTCTCTTGTGAATTACTATCACAGTTTGCTCCTAATTGAGAAAGTAAATAAAAAAGGTCCTGACAATATGTTCTTTCCTAGTGGGGACTATTCTCATTAAATGCAAAATAAAAGGTTGCTGCTTCTCTTTCTGACTGGAAATCCTTAACAGAGGAGAGAATGCTTCTCTTCATTCAAGGAAAAATGACCCAAAATTATTTTAATACCAGGCTGAGTGGCCAGCTGCATTATGCAGTTTCAATATTTCCTTTGCATTTCACAGTAACCACAAGTGAGCCTCCTCATCCTTAGGGACTTTACTTCTAATGTCACACATAGGGTAGTTGTGCAACTCCATTTGAAGGGAGTCATAAAAAATTCTGCCAAGAGTTTGGCTTCTGGTTTCTACAAGTTCCTTGAAAGTGCCAGGGCTTGAGGATGCAGGATACAGGATGAGTGGGCAACCATGTAAGTAACCCTGGAGGATTAGGATGAGGGGTTAAAAGTTACCAGCATGGAAGCAGATGAGGTGGAAATCCTAAAAACGTCGCAGCCTTCTAAGAAAAGTATATGGAGACACTGCATGGGCATTTGTACATTGTCAGCTGCTATCACACCTTCATTTGATATTTAGATATACACTTAAATTCAAAATACCCCTGCCTTCTTAAGATGCAGACTGAGATTACTGTCACTGTCCTACAGTAACAGAAGTTTTACAGCCACAAGAGATAGGGACAAGAAAGTTATGAAAATGTTCAGGTCACTGGACTTCATAAACTGGAATCACGAAGTTCAAGCCTGGTGGCTTCAAAGAAAGGCATAGAGAGCTGCAATTTCCACTCTTCAGATGAAGGCTTTTGTGATGAAGCAGATGAGCGGAATTCCAAAAAGAAAGAAGCAGGAAAAAAGACCTGTTGTAGAGAAGAATATGTGAAGCCCATGTGAAATGTCATCAAAAACTTTGCTAGGCCCCTGCTTTCAGCCAAACATCAGGAACAGCAAATTACATTCTTAGATAAAGCAAGTAGTACACAAAGAACCCACGAAGATGTGGTGCAAAGGGTGTTTGTTTCTTCTGGAATGACAATATCAGTTGTCAAGTAGAAAGGCAGCAGCAGATTCACTGATTAGCTCAAGTAAATGCTAATACGAAACGCCAGGTCACTTCAAACTCTGTATATAGCTAGAGAACGATCTTTCTCAAGCGTCTGGGGATTTTTTATCCTTTTTATTACTATGCTGCTACACAATTTCTCCTGAAAAGGGAATGTATCTCTTAATGTGTAATATGATGCTACATTTTTTCCAGTGACACAGTCATTTACAAAGTTTCCCCCAACCACCACTCTCCTGCACATACACAGAGGTGCAGTGGTTCACAATACCCTCAGATTTACCACTGCAACAGGTGACTCACATGGTCCAAGTTACAAAACTAACTTTGTCAAGAGTAATTTGCAACCATACTGATTTCTGTGATGAGGTTACAGCACATACCATTGATAGTTTGATGACAAAACTGGAGAGAGGTGAGCAGTGGCAGAGGCAGGAATGATGAGCTCACAGGTAGAGGGGGAAATTACTTAAACTGCTTTGTTAAGAAAAATGCAATATGCATTTGAAGCCTTAGTGTAAAGGAGGTTTGTGAGTGGGTGGGTGGATGGGGGGGTGTGGGTGTGTTGCAGAATTCAGCACTGGTGTAACCTCACAGGTCATTGCAGCCACACAAGGAACATACTTGGGACTATATGAATCAAAAAGTGGAGGAGATGTGGGAAAGCAAAGCACTACTTTCTAGAAAACTACTCAAAAATTATCTACTACTGATTGTGTAAATGACCTAGCCCAACAGACAGACCAGGGTATGTGTCAACATTGTTATCAGGAAAGATGAAGATTTGGAATAAGTCCTAATCCTGAGAAGGAGGAACTGATCAGCCTGAGGGGAAAGAGTGACCTGTGGTTCTCAGCAATACTTATCTGAGAAATGAGAAAGATATGCCTGCATATCCTTCTTTAAAACCTTTGGTAGGAATCAGCCATGACAGGCACTCTGAATAAGAGGACAAAATATTGGTGTGAGCTAGAGCAGAGTAGGAGCCAGGTTTGGATTCTATCCCCAGATCTAAACTGACCCACTGCAGGAACTTTAATTCACTTCATCTCTTCATTTTCCTTTTTAGCATTTACCTTTCACCTCTTTGTAGGTGACAAATGCTTTGGGCCAAGAAATCCGCAAATGGATGTGTGTATGTGTGCACTACTGAAAAATACACTATGATTTTGATGTATTAATTATTTGCATGACTTTTTTAGTGCTTTTTCTCCCATTGTACTAGGTACTGTGCAAGCTGGGGTAAAAAAGAGTTATTTCTCCAGAGGTTATTAAAATACAAAGCATGTTCATGTCAGACTCACAAGCAAGTCATTACTGCACAGTGAGTAGCCTACATCAGCTGAGGCATAGTACCTGTTCATAGAGGCACTCTTAGCCACGAACAAACGGAAGATAATTCTTTTTTAGCCCAGTCCACAGTGAAAAGGGATTGACAAAATCAAATTACATGGTGTTCTCTACCATCTGAGAGTAAATACAGACAGTCACTGTGGCACAGGCAGTGAGAAGTAACTGGTTAAACCACGGTAACTTACACAGAAAGTCTGAGCCCTTAGAGAAGAGAGAATCGATGGATACAAACAGACAGGGGACTGATAGGAACATTAGCTTCACACGAATAAATAATAGGTTTCATGGCCAAAGTGGGGCTTTGTGACAACAAATGCAATCATGTAGAAGTTCTGCAGGTTATACAATAACTTAAAAGGATTTTTTTAACAGAAAATTAAGTATTTATTGAAAAATGTTTATATGTATGTTGTAAAATATTCACAAAGAATCCAAAACTTTGACAGATATGGAAAAATGCATAGCCTTCTAATTTTGCTGCAATAACATTGCACGTGGAAAGGGGTAGTAGCTGCAGATTCTGCCTAGTGCCCATGACTAACAGCTCCTACAACAGCAGCATCAGATTATCACTGATAACCTTTCTTATCGGTTCCAGGGAAGTTATCAAGATTCTGACTGCAGCTGGATGACGTACAGTGAAATTTGGTCATGAACTGATTTAATTGTATAATAATTATTCAGCCAGAGGGATAGAATGTGATTTTTCATTTGCTGCAATCCCATGCATGCAGATGTGTGCTGGCTCCTCATTTATCCTAAGGATGTAAGCTTTCATTTTTAAAGACCATAATGGTTGAGGTTTAGTTGATCTTCATGGTGTTCTACATGGAAGAAGTGTCTATCCTTTCAGGCCTTTTCTATGGCAAGTTGAAGTGCTGTCTGCTTGCAGGAATGCTGATTAGTGCAATTATAACTTCACGTACCTGTTGAGGCAATGAAACTCCCGAGGCATTAGCTGCTATTTACCCATCTTATTTGTTACGCTGACATTTTTATGCTTCTTTCAGGAATGATCAATCTGACATATTGGGAATGCGAAAGGTGAAGGATGATGTTACATTATTTTTAACAGCAGAGTTTCTTGCCATGAGTTAGGGGTGAACCCTGAAATACAAAGGTTTGGTTCAGCTGAACATATTTAAACTGTGTGTGAAACTTACCTGCCACCCTTCAGCTTGTTACTTTCACAACACAATCCTGTAATTACTGACTCCACAAGCAACATAACAACAGCTGTTCTTGTGATATTTTAATACCACTGGAATTAGGAGAGCTAAGAAATTCAGAGGTATATGACAGTTTTGAAAATATCTGTTTCAGGATGAGTTTAATCCAAAACAAGATTGTTTTTGCCATCCCTAGGCAAAAAAGGCATGGACTAAACACTGAAGGAAAAACTGGTGAGGGACCATGATGGCCAGGATTATTCAACTCAGAAATAAAGCTATTCCTTAAAGAAAATCTGTGTTTCTTTGAAACAGTTTACATGTACCCAGAGAAGCAGAGGAATAGATAGCGTGGTAGTTGACTGGAAAATCAAATTTTCAGAAGAGTTTTGAAAATAAATTTTCATCTTCAACCTAGACAAGAAGACCGAAGTTCCAGTTTGTTCAGAGGAACTGCACTATTAATGAATAAATACAACTATTTCAAGGATAAACCAAAGATGTTATTGCTATTTTCTAATTAACATCATTCCCTGACTTTCACCACTGAAATGGGGAAAGACAGATATTCAAGAAACCACGAAACTGCAAGAATTTTCACTACCAGTTTCCCTACTTGGGAAGCAGCTGAGAGGTTCAGACATCAAGCTAAGGAAAACCAGGCAAGTTTCATAATGTTTCCACAAAATCAGCAAGCTGTGATTCACATTTTGCTTCCTTGTTCTTTCATATCTCATACTGGGAATCTTTTTCACCCTAAGATATCTATGGAATAGGCAGAAATGGCATAGCTCCTCATGTGGCTTATGAAGGAACCAATCAAACCATCTTCTGCTTTTCTTTGTCACTTCTAGAAGGGCCTAAAACATGTAACAAACTCCAATTAGAACAAGACTTTCAGGTTCATTGGAATAATCTCCTTCTACAGTTTTGGGGGCCTTACTGGAAGAAGGACATTGACAAAGAACAAAACTATTAAGAGATTGAGAACAAATATGCTACACAGGGCTGCATGCAATCACTGGGATCCATTGGGTAAACCATCACTCTTCCAGTGGCCAAGCAGACCAAGGGGAAATGACAGAAGATGGGAA
Source organism: Eulacestoma nigropectus (assembly GCA_013397775.1). Taxonomy (NCBI): domain Eukaryota; kingdom Metazoa; phylum Chordata; class Aves; order Passeriformes; genus Eulacestoma; species Eulacestoma nigropectus. Next base: position 2,428,424 of record VZTE01006298.1, on the reverse strand, counting down.
ACTGGTTTGTGCTACTCTGTTTCTTAGGTATTTGCAACAGACTAGGACTAGGAAAACACCAGGGCTGTTTTAGTGCTATGAGAAGCACATCTTGCTTGAGGAATGGTAAAATGTGATGTTATCTCAGCCCTTACAATCGCCTGGCTAATCCTTGATCACTGCACATAGATTTACAGGACTGGGCTTAAAGACTTGAAAGATGTGGCATTCAAGCTTGAGAAAGCAAGGCTCCCTGCCCCTAGAAAAAAAAAAAAAAAAAAACAAAAACAGAAAACAGTGAAGAGAAATTCTCTTAGACTGATGTTTCCCCTTTATAAATTCAGAGTAAGGTCCCTCTTCATTTTTGGAAGAGGCTGGGCAAACTCTGACGTGTAGAGTTACAAAGTGAGACATTCAAATTGTTTCATCAATACTGCGGCTTGTAGTGAACTGTAAGTGGCTGTTTAGTCTTTAAATCCCACATAGACATCTTCTATTGTTTGGAAACAGTATTTCACCTAAATAGCTTAGAGAATATCATCATATATTCCTAGCTCACACTGTACTTCATTTTTGTGCTGGTGACTGAGATTCATGGGCATTTTGGTCACAGTCTGCAGGGTTTGGGCATTCCACAGAGACTGCAGAGGCAGAAGTTGCCACTTGGGATTTTCATTCTGGCTAATTCATTGTCAGTCCATGGGCAGGAATGCTTGCTTAAGAGAAGAGCCACAGAAAAGATAGGTGTTGAGATGGTCTGTTTTACCTGGAGTACTCATTCTGATTTGCAAATATGAGATTGGTTCAAGACCTGCAAACAATGTTTGTCTCCTTTCCAGTCTTGGAGTCTTAGACTCGTGAACATTCGGTTCTCCTTTGAATCTTCTTATATTCTCCACCTCATGGCAGGGAAGTTGTTTTCAGCCAATGCTGATCTTGATCAATTTTCACCATCCTAGCTGAGCCTTTCACTCAGCTAATGTATCAGGTATACAGGACTCTTCATTGGCTAATGATGTGATCTAATCTGCTAATTTTATTATCATTATAGCTGTCAATAGAAGAGGGCTGAGGAAGAAAAGCACCATCCTGACAATATCTCTCAAAAATGAAAGAAGTTTTCTTTACACAGCTATGGACTTCAATTTGTGAACCACAAATTCATATAATTGATTAGACGATAAATACCTTATGCACATGTTATGGAGAACACAACAGTTCCTGCACTAACTTCTCCTTTTTACAAAAATACAGAAGTCCTTCTTGGACTTTAATAATTCTACTCTGGCTGATAAAATAAAATAAAATAAAATAAAATAAAATAAAATAAGCAGCCTTATTAAAGCTAACCAGAATATGACACATCCAGGAATGAATAATGCCCAAGGAGACCCCAGGGTTAGAGTGGGTAGTGAATCGACAATGCAATATGGCAGGGAACAAGAAAGCCTGCAAATGTGGTCTGTCATAAAGAAAGATAGACTGTGTCCAGAAAGCTCCCGTGGGAATACTCTGCAAATACTCACTGAGTTCCTGACCTGTCATTGCTGAAAAAAAAAAGAAAATAATGAGGGAACTAGGGGAAGTTCAAAGAAGAGCAACCAGAATGATCTGCAGGCTGAAAAAACTCAGCTGTGGAAAGACCAAAATGGCCAGATAATGGCAGTGGTACCTAAGTGGGCTTTCCAGGTGATTTGCTTAATTAGAGTTCACAAATATATCCAAAGCAGAATCCAGCTTCTTTACACTGTTTTGTCTTTTGTAGGTATCATACAGAGTCCTTAAAAGAAGAATTCTGCCAACACAGTGACTGTGGGGAATAGCTTGAAGGCTTTCTTAAGGAGCCTGTCATCCACAAAAAATGGATTTGTTACCTGGTGTGCAACAAGCCAATAATTACACACTCAAGAGAGACATTGATTATTTATTTCACAGTTGCACAAGCCTGGGTGCTTGATGGTATTCCACAAAACAAGCACACCAACCATCAAATTCTTACTATTTATACATTTCAGCAAACAAAGGAATTAGTGTTCATTGGCTACAAGTTACATATCCTTGAAGAAGTATCCTATCTTCTGTTGGCTAATGATTCTCTTGCTTTTCGTGCTAATTAATCTGCATGCTCAATCTTTCTCTTCTTTTGAGTTGTTGGATTTCTTGGGTCGACGGTCCCTGAGTCGGTGGTCACGATCTCTCCTTGCCAGAATTACCTTTTACGCAGCTGGAGCTGATTTCAGCACAATTGCTGAGTTAGCTTTATTAGTTTCTTCCTTACCTTGGGAGTTCTGCCAGTTGTCCTTGTGGCCCACAAATTCTGCATTCTTTGCGTCCAGTATCAATGGTACATCCTTTTTTTCCAAGCTCTGGTAACCTTCCCCTAGGTCGGAGATCACTGTAGCATGTCAGGCCCTAAACCTTAACAAGGCAATTCTACCAGCAAGTAATTTGTTTTTCTAACACCTGGATATCACTTAGAGCGTGCTTGTTAGCTGTGTTTCATGGATTAAATCTCCCTTCTTGTTGATTAGTCTTGAGAGTACACAAAGATCATCTTCATTAAAGAACATCCTTCCTTAAGAAGATTTTACATGGTCCACGTTTTACAACAAGCCCAGCACCATTTTCAGCTGTGCTGTGGACATGGTGCTGCAGCATTGTAGAAATTACAGCACAAGCAGCAAGATTGCTACCTGAATTCCTGGTGCTCAGGGTATTTAAATTATACTAAAAGCCTTGAAATAGTTCAGAAACAAGACACAAAGATGGCTTAGAGCCAGCACAGACCCATCCTTAAGACACAGCACGCAAAAATTGTGAAAGGTGGGTAGGAGCAAGGGAAGAGAAAGGAATAGAAGAAGAAAGAAAAACAAGATGACTTTGGATTTACTAGCAGAGAAAAAAATCATAAAGGTCAAACCTAAGACTGTGGAGATGCGAGAGGCAAATGGCAGAAATCTTCACTTATTGCAACATTTGCCATGAATCTTAAGGGGACACTGTGCAGCTGAATTGGAGTGGACTCTTGTCAGGTAAATAATAAACTGGCAGGCAATTCCCATCTTGTGATTTAATATTTAGATTAAGAAAACCTAAAGCCTTTTTTCAGGCTGTATTTAGGGGCTTGTGGGGGGGAGAGGTTGTACAAAATGCATGTGTGCAGAGGGTCTCCATGAGTCTCACGGCAAAAGCTGAGATTTCAGGCCGTTCTGCATTAAGATTACAGATAACCTCTTCAGTGGGGAGCCCTCTGGGAAGAGAGGGGCCAAGCAAAGGCAGGCACCTGGAAAATCCTCCTCCGCTGCTTTCCATTCACATAGAAACCGCCACATGTGATCACCCCCACGAAGTGTCATCTCCATTAATAATTCACCGAAATATCTTGATTCATCAAGTCCAGGAACTTCCTGGGAAGTGTGGGAAAAGACCAGCGGGGCATCTCAGGTGTCGAGAGAAGGACGTAAGGCCAGTTCGGAGGATGAGAAGCCGCACAGCACAAACACACAGTTCACAACAGAGGAGCATGCCTCTGCCTCCTCTTTATCCCCCCTCCCCCGATTTGATGCCGCTTTAGCTATCGCTACCAAACGATTGGGAAGAAGCTGGCTGCTCTCCACCTCAAGCACGGAGCTGCTCTCGGGGAGGAAGGGGGGCTCCCTGGCACAGCCCTCCCCCTCTGCCCTCCCATCGCATTCAGTTGCAAATCCTTGCCCGCCCGGAGGAATCGGCTCCGCGCCCGCTCCGCGCCCCCCCCGGCCCCAGTGCGGCAGCTCCGGCGGCCCCGGCAGCCGCAGCGCCGGCGCCAGGGGTGCGGGTGCGCGTATGTGCGGGTGTGTGTGCGCGCCTGCCGGGGAGCCAAGCGGAGAGGGAGGAGTTTGGCGCTTTTTTTTTTTTCCCTCCCCCTCCTCCCTTTTTTTTTTTTTTTTTTTTTTTTTTTTTTTTTTTTTTTGGAGGTGCTGGGATTTACCCAAATGGAGCAGTGAGAAAGTGACTTTTCCCTGTCCTCCCCGGGCACCCTGACCCTCCTGCCCTTGGGGACTTCTGAATGTATTTAGGAAACGTGAAGCACAGGAACTGCTGCAGAGGTGAGGTCATCTCTGAGGAAGAGTTGCCTTAAAAGTTACATCTTTTGCCACCAGCGTTACCAAGCTTTTTCGTAGCAAAATTTTAATTTGTTCTTTTTATACTTGGAACGGGTTTGGGTTTTGGATTTTTT
>VZTE01006298.1:2409753-2424162 GCA_013397775.1 Eulacestoma nigropectus | reverse complement strand
CCTTTTTTCTTATTCTCTTTGCTGAGCTTATTGGGAATGCTAATTGGGGGGCGGGGGTGGGGGGGAGACGGACGGACGGACCGGGGAGAGAGCACTTATTTTGCGAAGTTGGCAGCTGTCTTGCGGAGGGCTCTGCCCCCGCCGCCGCGCCGGGGTGACCCCCCCGGGGCTCCGCGCCCTGCCCGACGCTCAGGGGCGTGTGGGGACCACGTTTGCTGGCGCTGTAAGTCAGGCGAAGGGATGCGGCGTTTTCCTGGGGTTGTCATAGCCAGCAAGACACTTCGGGCGAGGAGAGGTGGTGAGAGCGGGCGAAGGGTCGTGTGTGCTTGCAAGAGAATAACAGTAATAATAAGTAATAACAACAAAATGATTAATAACTAGAAAATAATAATTTTAAAAGTCTGTCTAGGTTTCTTGATACTGCCTAGTTGCTGTGAAATGAATACAGGGCAAAACCCTTCGGATCATGAGAGAAATCCGAGGCAAAGTGCAGAACTGAATGTAGAGCATAGTTGAAATGAGGCGCTCCCTCAGTGAAAAGAAGGGGGCAGACCGGGCAGATCTAGGGACGTTGCAGGAATTGACAAATGTGAAGTCTTTTATTTGATAAAAGAACGGGCTGGGGTGTGCTGGAGGAGGTGGAAATAAGAGAGTAGGCGTACAGGCATTTTTACAGGAAAGAAGTTGGATAATTGCAGAAAGCAAGCACTGAATTTGGTGGTGTAGTAAATGTTTTAAGGAGCTGGTAGCATACTTTCTGTGTCAGCTAGGTTGAGCTATTTATGTATTCATATGTATGTAACACCTACTTGCATGCACACACGGGGAAGACAGTTTGCATACTACATTTGTGTATTCTTATACAAAAGGTTGAGTCAAGAGATAAGCAATAGCAGTAGAGGTCAGTGGCTGTGTAAAGGAGTCCTGTCACTGCTGCAATAAAATCCATATTTTACAGAGAGTTAAATGCAGTACTTTTTAAGTGCAACTGGATGGTCATCTAAGTAACTCCTGATGACATTCAAGGTTCGAGAAGTTTAACGACCGAAATTACTCCCAGCAAGATGGCACAGCTATTACTTTTATACAAATCGAGAAGATAGGGCACCTTTTTCCTTTTACTTGTGTGTGATGTGAGATTTTAAAGTTCTGTTAGCACTGCATGAGAGACTGAGTAGCACAAATTACTTACAGAGCGTAAGGTCAGTCCTTTCTCCAAATTTACTGTTCTTCTAGCACAGCTGGAATAGAGAGTACAATTCTTGTCTGTTCAGGAATCTGTGAGGATGGAATGTACATCCTACATGTGTACCTCACGAGCTACAGGCATGAACATTTGCGCAAGGAGAACATTATAATCAAGAGCAAGATTATTTCCGTTCCCTTTTGTCACAGGACCGTGTGTAGTAGCATTCTGGAAACAACATAATTCCAAGGGAATAAAATTGCTTGATCGTGCAGACCTCTTTGGTTTTAATCAAAATAGACAAAGCTCTCCCAGTCAAGATAAAGGCTTATCTCCTGTATTTGCTGGGCTGAAATCTCTATTATGCAGACAGTTGTGTGCAAAAGTACTTGCATGTTACTTAAAACATTCCATAAAATTGATTAACATCTGTTCCTGAGCAATATAATGCTATGGGTAATGGTGCATCCCTATTCATTTCTTTTTTTCTAGTTCCTGTTTAAAGGCAATAAGTTTGGATGTCACAAGAGAGTTGGGTAGAGCTCGGAGGCTTGTGATCACGATTAAGTAGATTCCTTTATCATGGATATATACAGTTTTAAAGGCCTGGCAGCAATGACACAATTGGATAGCTCCTTTAAAGAGCCCAAACATGCTAATAAAGACTGCAAGGCTGAATCTCTTTTTCCTCTCCTCTTAGATGCTATCTGACATAGCACCAGTAAATATATAATCTCATATGCTTCTGGCTTTCAGCTGCACCATAATCTTTCTGGACATATTTCTAGTGGTTTGCAGTTGACTTTTGAGAGGGGGAGGGAAGACGAAAGCAGCCAGTCTTTTCAGAATAACTTAATCAGAACAGCAATACTTTTTTTTCTTTTTTTATTTCCCAGGGAAAATGGCATTGATTCAGTCCCATTGTAGCTCTCTGCAATTATCCTTTGCAGCCATTTAAGTAACTGGGGTCCCCGTAGGGACTTACTAGTCCCTCTAGATATTTTAGTTTTCACACCAGTTCACAGCTCTTGCATATTTCCATGCCAGCACTCTAAAGATTACATTTATAGACATGGTCATCATTTTCTAACCAAGTGGTTCAGCTAGAAATGTGCATCCTAACTTCTGACTCTTCTCTCCCTCCCTCCCTCCCTCCCTTGTTTCCTTGCACAGCTCTTCCATGCAAACGGTAACCTGCCGCTCAAGGCAGCCTTCCCTTTTATAAAGTTTGCATTTTGCCATCTGCTGTTTCAATAATATTTAGTTGAGAGACTTCCTTCAAAGCAAAACATACACATGTTAAAAAATGTGGAGTTTTTTTCCCCCTGCTTTCTGCAGAAGATCTCAAAACTAATGTGAACTTGATAGAAGTTATGAATATGCCTGTGGTCTCACCAGCTGAGATCTTTCTCTAAACAAGCAACCCTGTTCTCAAGGGCACACAGGGTTCCTCTGGGCAGGAGCCTCCCTCCAGACCACTGTCCCCTCAAGTGTGCTACATTGTTTTTGCTTTGACTGAAGAAGTTTTCAGCACGCTGATATGCTGCTTATTAGTAGAATCCTGCAGTATTTTGGGGTTTGGAAGGAACCACTGCTGGGTTTTCTGGTGGATGCCTGTGTGCTGTGTGGTGGTCAAGCAACATTTATCTGTTGTGAAATGAAATGGTGGTCCCTGTCTCATGCTTAACTGAACTTTTCAGTGTGTCACCTGCCCTTTGTTGACTACTTTTAAATTTTGTTACCTTTCTAGTGCAATCTTGCAGCATTATGGCTCAAGATGTGCAGGAAATTACTTATGGATGTCCTTGGAAATGGTGGCTAATTACTAAAATAAAAGGTAGCTGAAATCTATAAAAAAAAGTGGGTAGAATGCGCTGGAAGCAGCAGGCCCCACTGTGATGGTGCCTCATCTTACATAATGGTTGCAATTCCTCTAGTGGCTCTGCTGCAATTATACCAGAATGAAGTGGAATTGGTTTTCAGTATCTTTTGATTATCATAAGCATGCGGGAAAGGCTTTGCCTTGGAAGCTGGGTGTTAGGGAGACTTCTTCATTAACCCCTTGAAGACCTAGTTAGCTGCAGTAACTGTTCCATGTCTTCAAAGGCTTGTGCATCATTTGGGGTTTACTTCTTTTTCTTTTTCTTTTTCTTTTTTCTATATAATTTCTTGGGTTCATAGCTCTTAGAAACAGGGCTGATAAACTCAGTTGTGGTTATCCTGACTGCCATGGTGGGGCCAAATTCAGGATCTTTTCAACATAAATCTTTAAAGTGAGTCCACCATCCTGTGCACGAAGTGAAGAGTTCCGTGGCACACAGAGCGAATCTCTTCTGCTGACTCTGTGCAGGATTCAGTTTGCAGTATAAACACCATTCTCAAGTTTAAATGTGTTCTGGTTGAGATAAAAATCCAGTTGCAGCTGGTTTGCTCATATTTCATGCTTAGTCATGGCAGACCTTTCCAAGGGGTCTGATAAAAACTATGCTGTGTGAGGAGAAAGTTATGGCATGTTGCCTTGTTTCATTTGAGATGGGGACAGATGAGATGTAATGTGAACATTTAGTATTAAATCCAGCTGTTAGTTGTATTTATTGCTTAACAAAAGGTACAGGGTGGATTATTAGTACCTGTTTTAAAAACACCCTTGAAGAATGCACAGTTAATGCAAAACATCAGCAGAAAAAGTCATCCTCCCTGGGTTGTGCTGTGAGTGATGCCGCAGTGGAATTAGGTGCGGAAAGTGCTGGACAAAAGCATTTTTAAAGTTTGAGTGTAAGTAGTTCACATCCAGTTGGGCTTTCTATGCTGTAAATCTCAGCCTGAGTCACTTTTTGGTTCTTCCCCAATGACTGGCTGATACGTGTTGGGAGTCCATCCAGGCTCAGGTTCCTAGGCTTCACTAGGGCACTGCTGCGTGTCCTAACCTGATCACCCATCAGCTACTTCCCCACCCCATTTCAGGCAAGCTTATTCTTCTTTGTACCTGTGACCATCTCCGTATTCCAGGTGGGGCTGGTTGCCACCATTGTCTGCCATTTTATTTATTTTCCTGGTTGTGCATTTGGCACTGAAAGGCCCAAACAAAAACTGTAAATATTTGAGTTTATGCTTTTGTTTGTTTTTTAGCAAGAACATTCCCAGAAGACAATAGGATAACTGAAGTTCAGGAGTGTTTATAGAGTGGTGTGAATTAATGTTACTGGTTGGTACATCCAGTCTAATGGAGCTGCCTGCTCCTTGAGTATTTTTCTCTCTCAAAACAAACCAGAAAGGATAGTTTCTTCTGCAGCTGCAACCCTCTTAGCAGCAGTGAGGAGCAATGCTGATGGGGAAGGGTGAGGGGAGCCTGTGAGCCCGGTCAGGATGGAAAAGTCTCATCTGGCATGGTGTTCTTCCTGAGTTAGGATGTTGGACCTCCAAAGAGAAGCTTTAAGCAAAGAAGTGATTGCTTAACTGTGACGGTGCCAGAGCACTCGATAGCACCATGCTGAGACATCCAAGATACAGTGATACTGCATTATCTCTCTTCACACCCAGCCACAAGACACCCTCTCCATACCCTCCTCTGCACCAGGCGCATAGGCAAAAGTGCGTATACATTTCCGTCTGGTCTCATTCAGGAACACTGCCAGCCTTGCTGTGTTTTAAGTAACCTGTTCAATAATGGCTTTATTCTGGCATTGTGGGCAAATATTTTATGGATTAATTAGCCTGTCTTGTCAGGATATGCATATATATTTATATATAGTCAGAAAATGCTTAATTCTAGCCAGAATGTGAGTGTTAGATTTGATTTGCAACATAAATACCCATTGTAACCCCCCAGCTCTTCCCTAGTGACACACCGCAATGCACAGAAGAGAGCACTTTATGAATGAGATCCGTCCTGTACTATCTGGGTACCATAATTCCTCTCAGCTAAACTAATTTCATTATCTTGCTGTAATGTTTACAGCTGCCTCTGAGATAATAGGTAGTGTATCTTTCCAGCATTCCCACTTCTGCATCTAATCACAGAGCCAGAGCAGGAGGACCTAGGAGAAGGGTCAGCAGGAATTGAAAATTAGCACAGAAATTAAACACTAGTCAAGTTTCCCCAGGTACTGCAGGTGCGTGCCTGTCTGGTGAAAAGCAGAGTCGCTTGCTCCCTCATTACAATTGGCAGCTAATAGCTTCTATAAGGACAAAGGCTGCTTAATCAACACAATCATTAGCATGTAGCTCTGCTTTGTTGTGAGGGTAACACCAAACTCAAAGAGAATACTTGCCTCTGATGGCAATTCCACTTAGCATTGAAGGTCATGGTGATCCAGACTTGCATGAGAGGCCATGGAGTGGTGGGAGAACCACTTGTGCCTGTGGACCCCAGCTGGGGTGCTGACACTGTGCAGCACTGGGGCCAACCTTCGTACTGACAGTCTCACCCCAGGGGAAGCCCTCTCGCTTAGAAAGTTATCCATGTGTCCTCCTCCCTCATCCCCTTAGATCCAATACCATAGCAAAAATAATTAAAAGCACAGTTGCTTTTAGTTTTGCCCTAAGGACTCAGGTGAAATCTGTTTCCTCACTGAATTGATTCTCTTTGAGTGCCTGGTGGTTTGTAACTTTAGGGTGTCATTAGTCTGGCAATCGTTATTTGACAAAAGTATCTTCATGGACAAAAAGAAAATGATATAGCTTATAGTAGTCTGCAGGAAAAAAAAAACAACCAACCAAGAACTCACAGATACTCAGTGAACATCTCGGGAGTCTTGCTTCAAGTAAGGGACAAGGTGTCGTTCATCGACATGAGGCCTTCGTGCAAAACCTGTTCAAGTACTCCACAATTCCACGTCTTCACCACACAGCCCCACTGTGAGGCTGGCCTGTATAATTGGCCGTGTTTTACAGCAGGGGAAGCGAATCAGGACAGAGGTGAGTGACTTGCCCAAGGTCACAAGAGGAGATCGTAACACAGCAGGGATGCTGAACCAGGATCTTATAGCAAGTACAGCTTCAGTCAGCCCTCTTGCCTCTCTCCTGCTCTCTTTAGTTGTTGGAGCTGATCAAAGAATGGATGGGGGGGAAAAGTCATATTTGGGTCTCTTTTTTTCATCCAAAAGAAAGCCAATTATTTTTCTCAAGGACTCCTTGCATCTGCTTTGACACTCTCTCCCCAAAGGATTTTCTGGATGTTTTTTGCTTGTTTGTTCAGCCATGTTTTCTGTGGAGGGGAAGGGGGAGGCTGGGTATCTCCAGAGCTGCCTGAGACATGACTGAGTATCTAATTCCCAGGAGAAAGTAATCTGAGCTGTCCCCAAGCAAGGTGGCAGTGACCTTACTCTCTGCATTGGCCAAGTTGGACTGGCCACAGAGTTTCTTTGCCGTTCTCTGCCTCATACATTCCCACCTACTTACGCCTGTGGGAGAGAAGGGGATAAAAAAAAAATCTCATAAAAGGCTGCCTATTCTGCATGCTGCTCCCTGTGGTTTGGGGCAGCCAGAGGTCATACCACAATGTGTCTTGTTCACGTCCATGCCTGTATGAATTCATTTCAAAGCACCCCTGCTTTGTAAACATCTAAGGAGTAGTATTCCTAGCACATAGATATGAAGGTGAGTCAAAGAGAAGTTACTTGAATAAGGACATGGTGTACACCAATACCCCTGACACAAGTATTGATCTTAGTGTAAATAAAATAGAGGGAGAAGTAGAAAAGGACACATAAAAAAGACATAGTAAATTTACAATTTATGTGGCCAGTTTAGAACGAAGTAGTACCAGGTCCTGAGCTCTGTGCCACCTACTATGATCTAATGCTTTTGGAGCTGGCCTGACAAACTGATCAAGCTCTACAAGAATTCAAGAGAACCTATTTCCTCACTTTCATAGTGTGAAGAGTGTTCTGGCAGATCACAGAGCAGGAATATAGAGAGGTAGAATCTCTTTCAGGGAGCAAATTTCTTTTGTGAAATTGATGCTCAATTTAGCTGTCAGGGCTGAAAGGGAAAAAGATGCAGAAGCAACTCTTAAGTCCACCAGCCACATCACTTTAAGCAATTCATGCTGTGCCAACCAGTTTTATAAAACTCTGTATTTCATCTAAACTCCATTTAAGTCTAAATAATATGAATGCCCTGCTATGGTATTTCCCTTCTCACTGCTGATAATTACCAAGTTATTTCTGCCACAAACAAAGCATGTTCTTCTCTCTCTCTGACTTATCATACCTGGTCCCAGAGCAGTTTGCTTTTAAAAGTACCAATAAACTGCACTGAAGTCCACGAGACTGTTTGAATACTTAAGTACCGTTCTGGATCAAGATGTCAGGATCTGTAATAAAGTGTTTACAACTTTGCAGTTATTTTCATGGTGACCACAACATGACCGCCAAATATTTGTAAAATTTATATCCCTAAATAACAGACTATGCAAAATGGGGATGGAAAGAAAATCTGTGTAAGGAATAATCATCATTTACCATTGAAGCCCCGTAAACAATATAGCCCTGGATCATTTGTACAGCATGGAGAAGGATTCTCTGCTGTCTGTCAGCTCCCATCAGCAGTTGCAGAGGGGAAAGAGAGGACTGGACTGAGATTTTCACTTCCTGGCTGTTTCTGCTGGCATGTAATGGGAACATCCTTCCTTTGTGCAAGTGTCACTGTGCGTTGCATCTCTAAAGCCAGTTCTTAGCTGACGTTCTTCCTCCTGGTCACTGTGTCTTCAGGTCATCTGCACTTAAGAGGAAGCAAGGCATAAGGATCTGAAGAAAAAGTTGGCCCAGCGTATCATATTTATTGATACTTACAGCCATCAGCACAATTCTGCAGACAATCTAATCTCAAGCATCTTTGAAATTCAGTGCTTTTCAGAGCAGTGTTTCCCATCAGAAACAGAAGTGTGCACTCTGATTTATAGGAAGGATTTCTCTTTCTCTTGGAAAAAAAAAAACAACACAACAAAACAACACAAAAACAGGCTCCCACTTTTCTCAGCACATAATTTATATTGCTATTAAATGAAGTGTATTACCATATTGTAACATGTTAGGGTCTCTTTTGCAGGATTTCTGAAGCAGCTCCTCGTTAATCCACCGTAATTCATTTGTCAGATATCTCAAAGCTACTTGATATCGGAGTTACTTCAAAGTATGACAGAGTTTTCCTTAGCAGCAGGTTGTAATTTCAACCAGGCTGGTAAATGTGAGGTCAGAGGCTGGTTGCTGCAAATCTAGAAGGTTAAAATATGCTGCACATCCTTCTTCCCTGTTGCAATAACATCCTGAGTCCTGGATGAGCAAAAGTTAATGCTGGGATTATTCAGGAAGAACAGATTTCGTCCTCTTGGACTGGTCATTTATTATGTGTTTTGTGTTTATCACAAAAGTATTTATATATGTCAAGCTGGCATTAAAACCAGCCTTCATGTGATGCAGACACCTCAGGCTCAGATTTAGTTTCGAGCCCTGACCCGAGCAAGTATCTGTTACGTCTCGGAGGCTGTGGGTCTCTACAGACGGAGCTGCTGGAGCCGTGGTGGTGCCTGGGGGGGTTGCAGTGTTAACAACAGGTATCCTGACATGGGCAGGCATCCCAGCACTAGGAACAGCCAGAAAGCTTATTCTGGAGGCTGAGTAAGGCAAGCACAGAGACTAGCACATACAAACAACTGCAGCTTCAGTAGGTGTTTGGGGCCAGCTTGGTGCAATCGGAAACACGAGAGGTCTTTTGTTAAGTCCCAGAGTTAGTGTGCTTTGCTGCTGGTGATAGAAAGTATCAGATTATGGCAACTCTGGAAATGGTGGGGTCAGCATAAGGAGGACATACTCAACCAGATGGTGTTCAAGTCCTATTCTCTACTTCCTTCGAAGGTGACATGGTGGAATGTTTGATACTTTTTTTATATACACGACTGATGGTAGTGCAGGACTCATGGTTATCACAGCTTTATTTCCAGGATATGTTGCATAAAGGGTAATGAAGACATGCTTTCAGGTACCACCCAACTTTCCATATTCTCCTTCCCTTACAGATTTCTCTTCTTGCAAGGGAAAGTTTCATGCTCATCTGTTGTTTTTCAAGATAATAATTCTTTTCTCAGCCCTGTGCGTATTTGAGTCATAGAATGTTTTAGGTTGGAAAAGACCGCTAAGATCACCAAGTCCAAGAGTGAACCAAGCACAGTCAAGTCCATCCCTAAACCATGTCTCTAGGTGCCATGTTGCCTCAGGGAGGACAAGGCACACCAGGAAGCCAAAAGTTCAGTAGACTTCAGTGTGTCAGAAGTAGGTCCTTGTCCTCATGTAATGGGTTCATCACAGGGCTGGATGAGCTTGTTCTTGCAATTGCTGTTTTACGATTGACTTCCAGCTGCCCAAAAAAAGCAAAGAGACCAAGCAACATTCATCTGCAAACTGGGATAGGATGAATTATCACAGAATATTCTGAGTTGGAAGGGATCCATAAAGATCAAGTCCAGCTCTTAAGTGAATGGCCCATACAGGGATTGAACCCTCAACCTTGGCGTTATTAGCACCATGCTCCAACCAAATAATTGAACTGAACCATTAGAAATAAGTTGCTTCTGTAAGCAAGATTAACTTGATGTTCTGCCTGAAATGAGATATTAGAGATGATAGGGAAGAGAGAAAACTTTTCATTTAGATGGAAACAGGACGGATTAATTAAGCAGTAACGAACAGGGAACCTTGCCTTGAATTGATATGAGGCTTGCAGTGCTAATTTAACACAAAGTACAGCTCCCAATTTGTTATTAAATTAAAATGGCTTTTAAAATTGTTTACTTTTTTTTTTTTCCTTTTCTGCTTCTGTGTGGCAAAATGATTATTCTGGCTAGTTAGAGAAACCAATCAGAGCAGCAGAAAGTGTAGGTTGAAAGAGGAAAGATTGTTTTGTTGTGTAATTAAGAAATATACACTAATATCCATGACATCATGAATAAGCACTTCAAAGTAGTAAGTATGCTCTGTATTGCATATTAAATGACACAATTAGTATGCTAACAAGCTGCTCTGGACGTACACTAAAAAGACATCACACTTCAGGAAATGACTGTTTCTAATTTTTTAGTCTAAAGATCTGCTCACCTGACTGACAAATAGTATTAGGAAATAATGAGGAAGAAACATTATTCCTTTTTGTCCTTTCCCCTTTTCTTGCAATTTTCAAAGCAGTTTTAATTTGGGAGACTTTGCGGTTACTCCATACAAGGGAACTTCTTCTACCCCAATCAAATTATATGGTGGAAGTGTGAGACATTGTGTGTGATAGACAAATCCTATGGAACAAGAGGGAAAACAACCTTGTAGCGACATTGCTTTTTTTAGTCTCAAACAAAATACACTCTTGACAGCAATGATTCCTTGTAATTTATTGTAGGATAGCTCAACAGTAGCAATTTGTCATGCGTAGTTATGTAATTTGATGGGTTCATTTCTTAAATGAATTATGGATTATGGATTACCTCTGTATATCAACAACAGAGCTGTATCTTTTATGTAAATATTCCCTCAACTTTTCCTTCCTCTTCCAAGCCATTTTCCATCATACAGAGATGACTTTTTTCCATCTAATCTTTCAACTAATAAGATGTTTAATAATTTAGCAACCTAAAAAATGAGCATATTTCAAAGGAGTTAGTATCAATGGTAGTGTAAGAGCCTCAGGCTACAAAAAAGTGGATGAGGTTACCAAAGTTTTAGAGTCAGGATCCCAACTGTCTTTCTGCTTCAGGCAGCTATTTTATTAAAGTTGGTATTAAACAACACTGCCTAAGGTCTGATTAACAATTTATGACTTCCTAAGAAGGATTAACAGAAGCCTATCATTTTTATATTTAAATCTTGATTTGCATCTAAGTGAAACCATACCCAGGTTTATATTTTCATTATTTATTATTTTTATTATTATTATTGCTGCCTCTGAAATATTGCTTATGTGAATATTGCAGGCACCAATTTGTTGTGCTGCTCTCTTGGTACCTCATCCCCTCATGTGTCAGAGACAACTTGCTTTTTGCATCCTGTAATGGGCTTGATCCTGCAAAGTGACGGCTTTTGTCTCGTGCTGGGCTCAGTTGCTCTTCACTGTCCCTGAAGTCCACTGGGACAGAGGGTGATCTGCAGTTGGCAGTCAGGCTGAGATTTGCAAGACCAGGAGCTGAATGTTGTCCAGCTAACATTACTTTGGGGAGTAAAATCCAGATGTACAAGACCAAGGTTCGCCTGACATACCTTCCCAGTGGGGAATTTTCCTTTTTGATATTTACTTTGTGCAGCAAGTAGCAACTCTGTCCCAGTGTCTCAGTTTTTTATAAGCCTCCCAGTCTTGCTTATGAGGTTGCTTCTGGGCCACCTCTGCTAGGAGAGAAGCAGAGGGTGATCCTGCTGCTGTGTTCTGGGATGCAACACAGCAGGAGCTGTTGCTTTTTGCTCTTACTGAGGCAGCCCAGAAAGAAGCATGCTAGTAGGTGGGAAAAGGGTAGGGAGTAGATACCAGTAAATGTGCTGGCCAAAGATTTCTCACTCTCCTATGTAAGAAGTCAGGCCAAAGACATGCAGCTTAGTGGAACAGAGTAGAATTTATTCTACTTCTAGCAAAGCTGTTTTTGATTATTTTTGTTTTAATTTTCAAATAGAAAATAATAACAATGGCCTGCTCTGTTACCTGTTTTCAAGCTGTCCTAATTCTTCTCTTGACTGTCTTCTCCAAGTTCAGCTGCTTTAGAAAATTGTGTGGCGCTTTTTTTTTTTTCCCTTGTGTATTTCCATTTCTGATACTCCTCAGTGGATTTAACACTCATTTCACTAAGGGCTGGATGTGGTGGTCATAGCTTGTAGAGCTAAGAGAAAAGATTGCCAGAGAGGGGGCTATGAGCTCCACTGGCCCACAGCAAGGGAGATGTTATTTTGGCCTTTCTGAGCTTCTCTAGTCAGTGAGACACTAAAAGGTTCTAAAGAAATGTTGATAAATTTAAGGATCTTTATTGCTTTATTTGAACTCTCAACGTGTCCATGGCTTTCCTTTCAATCAATAGCATGGGTTTTGTCTTGGACTTGAGGGCTTTTAAGTTTTAAAAGACTAGAGCCATAACCTGAAAACTGCTGGTTCTTCAAAGCAAAAGCAATCATTACCACATTCAGAGAAAGATTTCTCATTTTCCTGGCTTTTCAGGATGTGCTAAACTGAATTTTAGTTTTAGGGCTGCATTCACATTTCAATAGTCTGCTGTTACAAAGACTCCAAGAACTGCAATCAGAATATTTTCTTGTGATGCTTGACTTCGGCCTGTGCTTGTGGGTCGTTACTGACAGTAGGATTTAAACAAATGCTTAAAAAGATTTTCCTGACTCAGGGAGCAGTACCTGTGAGGAATAAGCCCCTTCGATGCTGGATTAACAACATTCAAGGTTTCTAGTTTATTCTTCAGTTCTGACTGAAATTTTATCCAGTCATGTTCTCAGTCAAAACAGGCCAAACGAATATTATTCCATTGACTTCCAAGGAGCTGTAATGATAAATATGAGCTGAAAAACCAGACCAAGGAAGCAGAAGAAAATGCATGAATAAATTATCAACAGTGGACATGCCCAGGAACTTAGAGCAGTCAGCTCCCCCCACTCTCTCTTCTCTCACTCCTATTAAAAAATCCTCAGCCATGTAGCCAGAGAGCAAGAGCAATATCATGGGACTTCTTTGGCCAGAGAAACAGAAATCAAAAGTGCAAGTGGATAGTTCATACCTAATCTGTGTGGTGAATTAGTTATCAAAACTATTCTACAGCAACACATATTTATTTGTGTGACATTAATGTCCACAGGTCCTAATTGTGTGAAGCAGTGCTGTAACCTAATAGAGTCCCAGCTGGCAAATATGTTCAGAGAAATCAGTCTTAGCTGTAGGATTATTTGACCAAAATATGGCTAACTGCACAGGAACTCAAATTAGAAGACAGTGGTTAAGTGAGTTCCACCCTGTAATAGATGTGTAAGTTAAATTATGTCAGCTACGCTTCTGTCCAATTAAAGCACACTTATTAAAAAAGATAGCTGAATACCTGCTGTATTATGATTCATTCTGTAGCCACTGGAATGGTTTTTAAGTCTTCTGTGCACAGAATTTTCAGGTGAGGTCAGTGTGATTTTTCACTCACAAAAATGGCTTCCTGGTTCCCTTAAATGAATCAGAAATGGAAACAAAAAAAAAACAGGTCTGACCATAACACACAAGAATGTCTTATGTGTAGGAACAGCATGGTATCAGGCATAACACAGGATATCAAAATTCTTTAAAGAAAATAACAGAAAGAAGTAAGAAAGAAAAAGTGAGGTACGAAACATTTGCTGGGAGTCATGGGAGATCCATGTGACTTCAGCTGTCTTCAGGACAAATTTTGCTCTGAGAGCAACACATCTTTCCACTGTATTTGTTGGTAGGACTGTTGCCAGGAAAATGACCTCTTCTTTGGGCTTTGATTTTCATTTTATTCCTATTCTGTGACTGCACAGTCGGAACTATATAAGCTGTTCAACCTTGGTCAATAGCTATTTTGTGGTTATCCCAGGTTGCTTTCTGCAGCAAGGTTAACAGAGTTTTGAGGGAAAGGTTGTCTGTGTCACCACAGTTTGTGTATACGGGATATCCGTCAAAAGAACTGCTAGATGAAAACAATTTGTCAGCACCTGGTTTGTAAACATCTCTCAACCTCTGCTTTGGGATGCTCATTACTAGTTGACTTCCACCACACAACAGTGCTCTAAAATGTTCTCAGGTGGACATCTTTTCCAGCAGAACATGTGGATATCAGCTTGCAGTGGAGTGTCAGCTAGCCTGACTCCAAACATAAAGCCAAATTCCTTCCCATTTTGAAGGTTTTGCAAATGGTCTTATCTTGACATGACTGAATGAGGGAAATATATAAAGTTGTTATCTCTTAACATCTGCTCCTGCCTTATTTTCTGAATCTCTTCAGGACGAGCAGACACCCAACTCTGCATTCACACACCCGGCTTTAAATGGGTTACTGGTATTCTGCACTTTGCTGCTTGAGTCTTTCTGCTGCTTCAACCCAGCTCTGAAATGTGTCCCTCCAGGTTAGCTTGCATAAACATAAAGCCCCAAATTAGCATTGCAAGCAACCATTGCCCTCAAAAACCAGTAGTTTTTCTGTGCTCAGTGCATATTTGCCATCTGCTAATGCATTAAAAAAAAAAAAAAAA